>JAHIAM010017578.1:0-10228 GCA_021605205.1 Aegilops longissima | reverse complement strand
CCAACAATTGGCCATTTTGAAGGGGAACAGGGGCACTTATCCTCGACTAAAGTTGGTCCTCCGCCAAAGGCTCGTGATGACGCCGCTTGGGCTCCACGATGACTCCTTCCACCTGCTGGGGCTGGTCTTGGTCTTGTTGCATCAAACGGATGCCTTTGCTTGATGCTCCCGCGCTTGCCCCTTTGCACCAAAGAGGAAAGGAGGACACTGCTGGCCTGGCGCCCGACGGGCGCCTTGGTCGCCATGGCTTGCGCCATGCACACCTCGCGAGGTACCTGCCTTGAACTCCCCCCTCATGAGCCACCCGACGAGGCCGGTTCGAGGAAGCTCTTGTCGCCCGCCTATGAGGCTTGGCCTCGCGAGGTCTTGAGCTTTGCTGATGAAGATGGGCTGTCCTTGGCCTCCTTTGAGCCATGCCGCACTGCAGTGGCAAGTCTGGGGACCCTGCCCTTAACGCCGACAAGAGCTCCCGGCCCACCGGCCAACTCTGGCCGGAGAGAGGTGAAATGGCAAGGCGAAGCGCGGGTCTCTAACAGCCGCGGCCTAGGGCGCCACGCGTCGTTGATTGGACGGGCTGCACCGCCCCCACGCCTCTCATTTCGTGCCTTGCTAGGCGGACATGTCGACACATCCGCTTCCTCCGCCGCAACCGCCCTTCCCCTCTCAACTACAGCTTTTTCAATCCAATTCAATCCCCTTTCAATCGCCATGGCTCCGACGAAGAAGGGAAAAGGAAGAAACCTGCCTCCGCCGGTCCCGAGTCCATCACTCTCCTTCGCCTTCGCGGAAGCAATGATGGGCATCCTTCCGGCTGCTTTGCTGCGCCACTTCTTTTCTCTGCCTTTTCGACCCACCCAATGCTCGGGCGTGGAGCTGCCGCCGCTACCGAGACAACGGCCTCGGGATTGATTCAGCCTTCCCTGCCGAAGTTCCGCAAGAGGTGGTTGTACATGGATGTGGGGTGCCCAGCCCTGCTATCGGAGCTAACCTCGCTTGTTGTCCCCAATTCAGCCGGGCCAGAGACGCCGCCCTCGGCTTATTTTTGTCCGCACCGCTCGAAGTTCCTCGAGAAAGCTTGGCGGATACCAAGGTGGTGAAGGAGTTCATGTGCCGTTGCTGTTCCTCCAACGCCATTCCCAACCGGATGTGGGCCTTCAAGGGCCTGACCGATGAGGCTCCGTGAAGAAGACCCACGCCAAGCGCTTAAGGAAAGTGCTCCGGTCCCGACCGCACCCAACCTCGTGGCATCCGCATGGAGGGCCTGTACCTCCCGAACAGGATGATTTTGTGAACCGGATGACTATCTTCGATGAATGGGGTCGCTACCGGGTCTCTAGGGGCCTCGCGAGAATCCAAAGGATGGTGACAGCCTTCCAGCGGTTGGCGGCTCCTCCTCAAGTGGCGGAGCAGGAGGCACGAGCCGCCAGAGGTCGGACCCCGCTGGGGTGACAGCGCCGGGCGACGCCATGAGGGGGCAGCCCGAGGCCCATCCATCGCTGGCCAGGGGAGGCAGCCAGCCGGCGCCGCAATGGAGCCCCGAGGCCCCCGCTGCTTCTCTTGGTGAGGCGACTCAACAGCCAGCGGACGCCTAACGCAGGTCGCCTTGATGCTTCTCCTTCGCCGCAGGCGACCCTCGGCCAAATCTTGGGTCACTTCCGGGACTTCGAGGCTCCTAAGAGAAGGAGGCCCTAGGCGATGATTACCCTTGTCGCCAAGGGGGAAGTATTTCGCCACCCATGAGTGCTCCTTCTCCAGCCTCCTGATTCTTCCGCTGCTTGACCATCCTGCCCGCAGCCCCTTCCCGAGCCACGGAGACGGTGAGGAGCCTTCCCAGCCGCTTCCTCCCTCCCTGAGTGCTCCAAGTGGAGCCTTTGTGGTGAGGGCGACCGGGAGGGAACTGTCCACATGCTGTGCCTCCAGGCGATCCTTCCTTGAGCCTTCCCATGGCATAGCTAGCTCGCCGGGCTTCTCGCCGTCGTGGACGGCGATTACGAGGCGCCTCGCGCCTCGCTGGGGTGGGCTGGCCCGCCGGCTTCGCGCGGCGCGTTCGACATCGCGAGGGTGCCCTCGCCCCGGGAGGGGGAGTGCTGATTCGGCTCGGCGCCCGCTTGGGCGGCTGATGGGTGGAGGACGGTCGAGGCTGGGAGCGACGCGCCAAGGGATTCCTTCAAGGGCGGCCGATGCGTGAGCCTGCTTGGTGAAGAGCTCCGATGAAGACGCTACTTTGAGGGCCGAGGCTCGCCGGCCGCAGAGCGCGAGCCGAGGGCGCTGCCCCTTTGCGCGCCACCGCCGCGATCTTGATGATGAAGTGGCTAGGCGTCCGGCAGCTTGGGAGGCCTGCTCGGCCGCCGAGAGGCACGGAAGCTAACAAAGTGCAAGAGGCGGGCGGAGGAGCGCGCGGGAACTCCTGGCCTGGTGTCACCATCGGAGGAGCAAGGAGCGCGCCAGCAGCCTCGCTGATGAAGGTGGCCTCCCGGCGGAGCCTGTGTGAGGAGGCGCCGACGCTGAAGCTGCCGAACGCGCGCAGGGCACGCTTGGAGACGAGGGAGCGCTTCGACGGCAGAGGATGAGGTCGCGACGGAAGCCCGGATCCCGAGGAGGTCGGACGCCGAGTGAGACGGCGCCGAACCTTGAGCGCGAAGTTTGAGGAGAGGCTGGGTTGATCAAGGCCGGTAAGGCGACTGCGCTTGAGGGCCGCGAGGAGGCGACGCCGGGCCGATGTTTCGCCGCCTCGAGGTGGCGCAGGGGAGTCAACCACTCGTGCCAAGGCGCCCTTCTTCGCCAACGGGTGGAGGAGGCCGAGGTCCGCGCGCCGAATGCGGACGAGATATGCCGCGGCGACCTCGGAGCATGGCACGGCCCCATGCTCGCCACGCCCGAAAGAGCCAACACGGCTTGGGTAACATTGGAGGCGGTTGCGGCGAACCGCACGCGTTAACTACGGGCAACCTCCAGCCACCGACGGGTGGGCGCGGGCGTCAGGCCAATAGGTTGGTGGAGGAGAGGAGCCGCTGCGTTTGGGCGCCGCTTTTTCGTCTTCGCCCATCTCTGTGACATGGACCCCATCGACTTTGACGCAGTTATCGCCCACCCCCGCCGCCCGGGCGCTGGCGACCGGTGGAAGACTTGGATGCTATCGTCCGGCCCGCTGATAACGAGCGGGTCGTGGGCCCATGAGGGCGGGCGGAACGCCCAGACGCCACCGACGGCCACGCAGCGGATTTGGCGAGGCCAACACGCCAAAGAACGGCTCGGAGGTTCCCGAGGACGATTGGGGATTTATCCGACTTATTATGTATTGTCCCTATTCCGCACTCTCGCATGAGTAGAACTCAGTGTTGGCCTGATGGCTGTGAGAGCTTTTGGGAGGGGAGCCCCTCATGTAAAACTTGTGTTCATCGATTAGAGGTGTTACATCGCCCATACGCCCGCCGCCAAGTGGTTGGCTGCTTACGGGTGGTTGGCTGGTTTACCTTTTGTCTACGAGCCCGAGATAGCTGGGAGGCTGCGCGATCTGGTGTCTCCCATCAATCCAGGATTGCAGAAAACCTCCGAGAGGACGGGGGCCCAAGTCTGCGGGCAGGTTTGCCCGCCCGAGGGGCTGCGAGGGAGGCAGCCGACACGGGTGGTAACAAACGCGAGAGAGCTCGAACGAGACTAAGCACCCCTTCCAACACACGAAATCTCAAATTAATCCAACTTAAATCCAAAGGGGAAAGCACAACGAATGGAAAGGCAAAGAGAGCAGAAAAAAGGCCCGTCCGCACCTAGTCTAGTCTTGGACGTTTCACCAGCTGAGCTAAGTTCTCCCATCCGGGGGAGGGAGCCCCAGGGAGGCCGCACTTCGAGACTCCGGGCGGTACAACCCCACTCATTATTACGTGAGAGTGTCACGGGCGCCGAGCTTCACAGCACCGGCCTTCTTCACAGTGTACCGCCTTGCTTCATATCGCTGCATAAGGGCCCCGCCTTTGGCCACATTTAGTGCCATCAACGACGACCGGAAACCAGGACGCCGCCGATGGGTAGAGCGTCGCCAGCGTTCCCGACGACCACGGGTCCTTCGCCAGTGGTAGGCCCCGAGGCGCCCTCAAACAGAGGGCCTACCTCCCGAGAACGCCTTTTGCCCAACGCCGCGTGGTGATGTCGGATTTCGCCTCTCCGCAGCCCTACGCGCCTCCCGAGGGGTAGGAGGCTGCGGAGCGGGCAACCGCCGTCGTGGCGTACCTGTACTTCCGCGACCTATGGTTAGCATATGTTTGTTTGAGGAAGTAGCGTACCTGATAATCGCCGCCCTGGCGTGACAGGGACTGTCTCGAGGCTCTCGGAAGAGCTCGGCTTCGCGCCTCATCCCCAAACTGGCCGAGGAGCGAGCCTTGTTCTCCCTGCATGGGTGCCTTGGTCCATCATGTGGGGCACGATTCTTCGGGCGCCACATCCCGGCGGCCACGCCGAGTGCTGAGCGTGCTATGTTGCTCTGCTGATGCGCCCACTGCGGGTGGTGGCGCGGCGTCCAGCAGGCCGTGAGTTACGCCGAGTCCTTCTTCTCCGCTGGTCGGGGCGGCAACCCGCCGCGCCGGCTGGCGACAGTTCCGGTGTTGGAGTAGCTTTGGAGCCCACAGTACGCTGGGAGCCCTGCAAGGGCCGCCTGGCTTGAGATGGAAGCTGGGTGCGTAAGGGTGAGCCCTCGAGGCGCGGCTCAGGAGCTCGCCACTCGCTCCAAGCAAGCACGCCTCGCCGCTTCAAAGAGCTCGCATCGCAGCAGCTTCGCCACCGTGAGCTGCCTCGAGTTCGCCGCTCCTGCAGTGTACGGTGATGGTCACGGCGGATTGAGGCCCTTGCTGCCGATCAAGGCCGCGGGCGTGAGAGCCGCCGAAGCTCGTCCTGCCGTCATGCTCCGCAAAGCGCCTGGCGGACTGCGAGCTGCTGGGCACGGGTCGCCCGAGGCGAAGCGGCTCAGGGGCGGGCCACGCCGCCTAAGGATCTGAAGGCTCGCTTGGTCGCCGGACATGGTGATGGCGCGACGGGACACGAGGGCGAAGTGGATTCGGCGCACTTACCGGCGTGCAAATGTCGGATTTCGGGTTCCGCGCACCTTGAGGTTCGAACACCTGCGCGCGGAGATCCAACCTCCACCATCTCGCACCTCGCAATCGCAGGGACCTAAACTACTAACTAACAACACAAGAGACACAAGATTTATACTAGTTCGGCCACTGCTAGGTGTAATACCCTACTCTAGTTTGTGGTGTGGTGGATTGCCTCTTGGCTGGTGAGGAACATAAGGAAGAACAGCCTCATGAGGGTCTGTTCTGGTGGGTGGATGAACTGCTAGGTGGTGTTCACCGCTTTAGCTTGAGGATCGGTCTCGCTTTTCCTCGTTCCAGATCCCTCTACCCTGTGGGTGGCTACTCCTATTTATAGGCGAAGGCCCCGGCCCTTCCCAAATATTGAGCGAAGGGCGCCAACAATTGGCCATTTTGAAGGGGAACAAGGGTACACTTATCCCGACTAAAGTTGGTCCTCGGCCAAAGGCTCGTGATGACGCCTGCTTGGCTCCACGATGACTTCCTTCCAGCCGTGGGCTGGTCTTGGTCTTGTTGCAATCAAACGGATGCCTTTGCTTGATGCTCGCCGCGCTTGCTCCTTTGCACCAAAGAGGAAAGGAGGACACCACGCTGGCCGGCGCCTCGATCGCCTCTTGGTCGCCATGGCTTGCGCCATGCGCACTCGCGAGGTACCCTCGCTTGAACTCTCCGCCTCTCATGAGCCAGCCCGACGAGGCCGTGGTCCGAGGAAGCCTTGTCGCCCCCATGAGGCTTGGCCTCGTGAGGGTCTTGAGCTATGCTGATGAAGAGTGTCCACTGTCCTGGCCTTTGAGCCACGCCCGCAGGCCGCAGTGCAAGTCCGGGGACCCCTGCCCTGCAGACCATGCCTACCCACACCCAAGACACCCCCCAAAAAAAAACTTGGGTGCTCTTCTTCCTCCTCCCCCACCCACTCACGCCACCGCCTCCACTGCATTCCCCCAAATTCCTCACCACTCCTAGGAAAACCCCAGTCCCCTTCTTCCTCACTCCCACAGTAAACCCCCAGCTCCCCTTCTTCTTCGCCGCACTACAACTAGGCTTTGTCATTCGTTACTTTGCTCAAACTGCGGATGGCGCGAGACGCCGAGGAAAATGGAGTCGGCTGACCCCAGCGCCAAGAAGATGAGGTTTCGCTTAATTCAAGCGATGCTCGTTGTAGATCCCGCACCTGCAAATAAGAGGGAGAAGCGGCGATCCCACCCCCATCGGATCCTGTGAAACCAGAGAATCTCGGTGGACCGATCAGTGATTTTTCGGACGCCATCCTTGGGGAGATCATTCGCTTCTCCCCACCAAGGATTGGTGCCACACCCAAGTCCTCTCTCAATTCGGTGGCGCCTCTATGGCGTGAGCCGTTCTTTAATCTCCACTATCGCCGCCCATCTCTCTTCAATGATTTTGAAATCTCTATAGCCATCATATCCTCCCCACCGTGGCTCCGCTAAAGCCTCTCGATCCCGCCATGCTACCTCGAGCAAGCATACCATGCCCTACACGGTGGACGCCTGGCTGAAATCACCGAATTCACGTAACTACAGCTGCTTGAGTTCTACTATATCTCCGAAATCACATACCACATACCTAACGCCATGAACTTGTGCCCTCAAAGACCGATGTCCATCTCATGGTTTTCGCCCTCTCTCTCCACACCGCCACCTTTATGCTAATGCTACCTACTGCATAATCTGGTACTAAACCTTCGATCCCATTTCTCAAGAAACTTTCACTTGTGTGGGTTCAGATATCGGAGGTCTTCATTGCACAAGATCATCCACTCAGCTTGCCCTCAAGACCGGAGTGCTTGGTGCTTGTTTTCACGCTAGAATCGGTTGTCTCCAAATAAAGTCACCTAACCTTGTAAGAATTGGAATTTCTTTTCGACGGAAGGCAGCTCATCATCCAAGATGCCCCTTCACTTCAAAGGTTGATCCTTGATTCTAGTTATTCACTTGCTGCAAATAACCGCCCTCTCTCGCTACTTAAACTCGAGACCTTGGGTGTAATACATGATCTTTGTGCTCATTTCAATATGGTGTTTGGCTCCACAGCTCTTCGTGTACTTTATATTATCATCTACACTTGTAACCATAAGCTGCATTTTAAATTTCGAGCATAATTTATATATCATCTTGGAGTACACATTTTGTACTAATATTATGTTCTATGCTCAATGAAGAGTTTCTCCATGGATGGCCTATCAATGGTGCTGGATTCACCAAGATCTTATACATCCAAATGAATAGTTTTGATCTGAACAAGATTATTGGCTTGCTGCAATGCTTTCCATGTCCGGAGAAGTTGTATATAAAGGTGATAATTTCACGCACATTGGAAGCACGATATAGTGTACTAGAATTAACTGCTCAGCTATTGCTCTTCGACACTCTTCTTTTTAGACCTTAACTTTTTTCAATCTTCATGTCTATTTAGGCAACAGGACGGGTAAGAAAGTTATAAACCAATCGTGGATTCGTAAGCATCGGATTTTCTCACTTATCATGAGATTCATTGAAGACAATAATGATAGAACGATATGTAGCCAACCGCAAACACAAGATTTGTCACATTCTTCCCGCTGAATGTGAGGTTACTATTGTCCATCGTGCTTAAGTTTATCAAAGCAGCATGGTTTTGACGGATGGGTATGTCAAGAGCAAAAAAGGAGTTTCGTGGGCAAAAGAGCTTCAACATGTCGGGCTTCTATTTACAACATATTGTGGTCATAATCCAAGAAATTTTACTGACCCAGATGTTCATTCTATGGACCTGACCGATCCATTTGATCGTGATCGCCGAAAAAAGGTTATGCGTAGATGTTGTCGCCCTTTTCAATCTGTTTTTTTGTAAACCCTGATGAACAATTAACCTCGTGCTTTTGTATAGTTTGTAAGCTGGAGTTAGATGTTCCCCGCCCTTTTCAACTCGGGTGTGACTGGCTATATTTTCTTTTGAACAAGGCAAATGGCTTGCCATTCGCTTAATATAGAGTGAAATATTGTAACAAATCCAAACTAAGGGAAATAACATCACTCTTGCCGGGTGCATGAGCTCATTGTGCATTCAGAAGCCAAGTGATTAGCCCCACCAAGACTCCACAAACTTATTTCGAACTAGCACATCAAATGGGCTGTAAATTTCATAGGAAAGGCTGCATGACCGTGACAGATTTGGATTCTAACATTTGGGAAAGCGAGGAAATAGCCTATCCAAGGTGGTGTCGATTTACTAGCCAATCAACAAACGATTCTGCCTTACCAGCCGCTGGATTGACATCAACATCTCAGTCAGGTATCTTCTATCTCTTGTCTTCTTCTTCCTCCACCGCCACAAACCAAACCACCCCCATCGGCTCCGCTCAGCACGCCCTATGGCTGGCTGCACCTCCGCCGCCTATCAGTGACTGACTCCTCCAACGTTGGCTGGCCCCTCCCTCTATTCCCCCACACGCCCCGTTATTCTCCTCCCACGACGCCAAATTTTCAGGCTCTTCAAGTTCTTCTTTAGTGACCAGCCGATATAAATCCCGATTGACTCAAAGAAGAGAGCTTTGTTAACGGGCAACGGTGCCGTAAAATAGTCTTGATAACCCACAAGTATAGGGGATCGCAACACTTGAGGATAGAGTATTCAACCCAAATTTATTGATTCGACACAAGGGGAGCCAAACAATATTCTCAAGTATTAGCAGCTGAGTTGTCAATTCAACCCCACTTGGATAACTTAGTATCTGCAGCAAAGTATTTAGTAGCAAAGTAACATGGAAGTAACGGTAACGATAGCAAAAGTAATTTTTTTTGGTTTTGTAGTGATTGTAAATAAGCGAAGAACAATATGTGAAAAGCTTGTAGGCATTGGATCGATGATGGAGAATTATGCCGGATGCGGTTCATCATGTAACAGACATAACATAGGGTGACACAGAACTAGATCCAATTCATCAATGTAATGTAGGCATGTATTCCGAATATAGTCATATGTGCTTATGGAAAAGAACTTGCATGACATCTTTTGTCCTACCCTCCCGTGGCAGCGGGGTCCTAATGGAAACTAAGGGATATTAAGGCCTCCTTTTAATAGTACCGGACCAAAGCATTAACACATAGTGAATACATGAACTCCTCAAACTACGGCTCATCACCGGAGTGGTCCCGATTATTATCACTGGGTTGCTTTGATCATAACACATAGTAGGTGACTATAGACTTGCAAGATAGGATCAAGAACTCACATATATTCATGAAAATATAAAGGTTCAGATTCGAAATCATGGCACTTGGCCCCTTGTGACAAGCATTAAGCATAGCAAAGTCATAGCAACATCAATCTCGACATAGTGGATACTAGGGATCAAACCCCAATAAAACTAACTCGTTACATGATAGATCTCATCCAACCCATCACCGCCCGAAGAAGCCTCACGATGGAATTACCTCACGCACGGCGGTGAGCATCATGAAATTGGTGATGTAGGATGGTTGATGATGATTTATGGCGATGATTCTCCTGGATCCCCAACGGACCAGATCAGCCTCCTGAGGTTTTAGGGCTTGGCTGTCTGATCGTAAAAACGCGATGAATCCTTCTCCTTGATTTTTTTTCCTAACACTAATATATGGAGTTGGAGTTGAGGCTGTGGAGCGTCAGGGGCCCACGAGGGGGCGCCCCACCCTCGTGGACAGGGTGTGGGCCCCCTGACGTGGATTTTTCTTTCAGTATTTTTAATATTTTCCAAAAAGATTTTCCATGGAGTTTCATGTCATTCCGAGAACTTTTGTTTCTGCACATAAATAACACCATGGAAAGTCTGCTGAAAACAGCGTCAGTCCGGGTTAGTTCCATTCAAATCATGCAAGTTAGAGTCCAAAACAAGGGCAAAAATGTTTGGAAAAGTAGATACGACGGAGACGTATCACCTCCTGCAAGCGCGAAGGACGTCGGTGCGGCGACAGGAAAGCTAAGTCATACCAAACTTTAAATTTTTCCTTTTTATATAAAGGTTGTTCCCCTCGGAGATCTCGTTCTTTGTATGCAAAACCTGCACGCAAAGGGTCCCTCCCGCGATTGGCAACGCCTTTGTTCTATTTTGAGTCCGCTCAACAGCTCAAGCACACGTGTTGAGGCCTTCCGAACCGCCGCTT
>JAHIAM010017573.1:0-18281 GCA_021605205.1 Aegilops longissima | reverse complement strand
AAGACCATTTTCAAACTGCTCTTAAACCGTGGAATCTCGAAGTGTTCAACATGTCGGTTGTGCCTAATCCATAGCTTTCAATGGTATATTACACGCCTCATTCCGATAAACGGTTAAAAAATTAGAGCGAAAATAGTACCGAAAAATAACGATGCAGTTTTTCCTATAGAAGTTCACTAGTCTCATTTAAAGCAGTGCTCGCTGCGTCAAAATGATGCAAAGGCGCTTCTGTCATGAAGGCAGTGCTCAAGTGGTGTGTGAATAGTTATTCATGCTAATATTAGCATAATAGACCGTTTGTATAGTAGAATATATATATATATATATATATATATATATATATATATATATATATATATATATATATATATATATAAGAAGAAAACGACGAAAACTCAAATTGAAGATTTTTTGCAAACACCATATAAGAATGATGATTTCAGACACCGCATAATTGTCGAGGGTTCTGAGAATCAAATTCTTCATTAATTTCTTCACACTTAGAGTGTTATTCTTCATTGATTGAAGAAAAACGCATGTTCGCAAGTTGCACATCTAAGTCATCAATTTTGCATAAGTGTCGGATGTGTGTCCTTTTCAAAGAACATTCAAAGATTCTAAGATATTTAGCTCACAATCGCAACTTGCTAAATCTCTTCTCATCCAAGGGCTTTGTGAAGATATCGGCTAGCTGTTCTTCAGTCTTCACATGATCAATAAAGATGTCGCCTTCAACACATGATCGCGAAGAAAATGATGACGAATCTGAATGTGCTTCGCCTTCGAAAGTGCTGAACTTGGTTGTGAGCAATCTTGATGGCACTCTCATTGTCAACTACAGAGGCACATTCTTCACGTTGATGTCGTAGATCCTTGAGAGTTTGCTTCATCCACAGCAATTGAGCAAGAGCCAAAGCCAGCAGCAATGTACTCAGCTTCCGCAGAGACAAAGATACAGCCTGCTTTCTTCGAGGACCAATGCATGTAAAGATCGTCCGAGGAAATGACAAGTACCAGATGTTGACTTGGGGTCCACACGATCACCAGCATAGTCAGAGTCAGAATATCCAATGAGATCAAAAGTAGAGCCCTTGGGGTACCATAACAATGTTGGTGTGTGAGCTAGATATTGAAGAATATGCTTCACAGCCCTTATGGTGTGATTCCATCGGTAGCTTGAAATCGGGCACACATGCAAACACTAAGCATTATATCTCGCCTAGATGCACATAAGTACAATAAAGAACCAATCATGGAGCGTATACCTTGTGATCAAGTCAATACCATTTTCATCAAGGCATAGATGGCCATTTGTAGGCATAGGAATTTTGACGCCTTTGCAATCTTGCATGCCTAATTTCCTCGTAACATCTTTGAGGTATTTCTCTTGAGATATGAATATGCCATTGCGCTTGTTGACAAATTTGAAGACCTAAGAAGAATTTCAACTCTCCCATCATAGACATTTGATATTCTTCACTCATCATATAGGCAAATTCATCACTATAACGTTGGTCAAGACAGCCAAAGATAATATCATCAACATATATTTGGCACACAAACAGTTCACCATCATAAGATTTAGTAGAGAGTAGGGTCGAGTGAACCGGTGAAGCCATTCTTCACGAAGAATTCCTTCAAGGTATCATACCATGCCCGAGGGGCCTGCTTGAGGCCATAGAGGGCCTTGTTGAGTCTCAAGACTTTGTCGATTCTTTGGATCTTCAAACCCGGGGTTGAGCAACATATACTTCTTCCTCAAGCTTACCATTGAGGAATGCACTTTTCACATCCATTTGATATAAAATGATATCATGATGGTTAGCATAAGCAAGTAATGTGCGAATAGCCTCAAGTCTAGCAACAGGTGCAAAAGTTTCATCAAAATCAATTCCTTCAACTCGTGTGTAGCCTTGAGCTACAAGTCGTGCTTTATTCCTCACCACAAGGCCATTTTCATCTTGCTTGTTGTGGTAGATCCACTTTGTGCCAATGATATTATGCTTATGCAGGATCTGGACGCTTTGACCAGCCTTTAGACATTGTTGAGCTCGAATCGATGTAATTCTTCTTGCATGGCATGAATCCACTCGTGCTCCAAAATGCTTCATCTACCTTAGTAGGCTCAGATAGAGACAAAAGCATAGTGCCCACAAAAGTTAGATAAATGTGAAGCTTTTGTGCGGTGAGAGGACCTAGTGCTTCAATGTCATCGATGATCTTGTCAACTTGCACTTCTTTTGCAACGCGAGGATGAGGCTGGTTGTCGCCGAGGAATTTGATCAGCATTTTCTTCACCGCTTTCTTCAAAGATTATTCTTCAGTGCATCACCTGACGCTCTTCACGTTCTGGAATGAATTCTTCAGCAGATTCTTCAAGAGGAATGACATCCTCAAGTCTTTTGAACTTGATAGATTCCTCAAAAGCTGGTTCATCTATCATGTGAAGGTAGGTGCTCTTTACAGCCATTAGTTTCATCGAATCAAGACATCTACAGCTTCAACAACCTTGTGAAGAGCGTTGTTGAAGACTCTGTAGTGTGCGTAGTCCTTTCCGTAATTCAAGCATAAGACCTTCATGTGCTTTCGGTGCAAATTTAGCATTGTGATGAGGATCTCTAATCCAACATTTAGCAATCAAGACTTTGAAATAACTCACATCGGGTTTCTTGTCGGAGGAGTTCATAGGCAATCTTCTTGAAGAATTTGTGAAGATATACTCTGTTGATGATGTGGCACGCGGTATCAATTGCATCAATCCAAAAACGACGATATGCTTTGTATTCATCAAGCATAGTGCAGCCATCTCAACAAGAGTTCTGTTTTGCGCCCACGACGCCATTTTGCCGAGGAGTATAAGGAGCAGATAACTCATGAGTAATACCAAGTTCATCAAGATAGTCATCAAGACCGAATTCTTGAACTCAGTTCCATTGTCACCTCTGATGTGCTTGATCTTCACACCAAAGTTGGTTGAAGCCCTCGAGGAAAATCGCTTGAAGACTTCCTCGCACTTCAAGTGTGTAAGTCACAATGTACCCATGTGTAACGAGAGTAATCATCAACAATAACAAAGCCATATAGAGATGCATCATTAGTGACTGTTGAGTAATGATTAGGACCAAAGAGGTCCATGTGAAGCAATTCAATGGACGAGTAGTGGTCATGATAGTCTTCACGGATGCTTGGCCTTGGTCATTTTTCCAGCTTCACAGTGCTCCACACAAGTGATCCTTGAGGAATTTGACATTCTCAATGCCAATGACATGCTTCTTCTTTGCAAGCGCAGTGCAAATTCCTCATGCCCGCGTGACCAAGCGTCGATGCCATAGCCAGCCTTCAAGCTTTTGCAAGTAGACACACGGCTGGTTGTGGTCCCAGAGAGAAATCAACAATATACAAGTCTCCTCTCCTAAAGCCTTTGAAGACTTTGGAATGATCAGTTCCATAATCACAACACAACGACATTTTGCCAAAGACAACAACCATATCAAGATCACAAAGCATTGAGACTGACATGAGGTTGTATCCTAAGGACTCAACAAGCATGACTTTGTCCATGTGTATGTCCTTAGAGATCGCAACCTTACCTAGACCCAATACCCGACTTTTCGCTTTGTCAAGAAAGATGATATGCTTCGATGATGGTGATAAGGGAGCATCCATCAATAGATTCTTGTCACCAATCATGTGATTTGTACATCCACTATCGAGGACCCACTCAGAGGTTTTGGGTTGATCATCCCGCAGATGAATTAGTGCAACTTACGAACTCATATACTTCATCAAGAAGAATATGATATCAATTCATCGATGAATTTCATCAAGCAAAGAAACACAGATAGCAGTATGAGGACGCAGTGAAATGAAAGTTCATTTCTTCATGATTAGCCTGCGCTTCCTTTCAGCAATTTTGTCAGGCCCCCAAGAAATTCTTCAGACGTTAAAGCACGCCCCGAGACCTGACCTCTGCGAAGAGATTAGTTCTTTTTCTTCACCACCCACATCTCAAGGTGGCAAGAGTTCATCACTCTACGAGCTCCATATGAGAATGGTGGCATAGAAGCCAATCCATTTCGTTTCACATAAGAGGGTTAGGGTAAGCATATGAATAAGGCAGAAATTCTTCGAGGACTTATGAACATAATGGTTTGAAGAATAATGCACATATTCATAGCCCTTAGCTCTACCCTCATAAACATGAGTTGTTAGCACGATGATAATCATATGAGGACTTTGATCCTTTTGAGGAATTTGATCCACGGAGGAATTTGGTCCGTATGAGGACTTGGATCCATATGAAGAATTTGGTCCATATGAAGAGTTTGATCTGGGTTCCTATTCTTCATGTGGTGTCATGAGGACATTCACCAAGACTTTCAAGGCACTTCTGGGAACCCAGATTTTCTTCATAGGAGAACTGCTCCTGCAGTTAGTGCCAACATATCTAGCAAATACTTCACCATTCTGATTTTTGAACAGTTTATAGTTGAGTCAAATGACTCATCAAGAATGAGGAGATTCACATGTAAAGCCAGATAAGTTAGATGGATCAATCGGAGGTCCCTTTGCAGAACCCATGAGGTTTTGGGTACCGCTCAGCTTCCAATATGTTCCATCAGCATTGAGTTTCCTCTCAAAGGCAATACCTCTCTTCCTAGGGTTCTTGTTGAGGATCTGCTTTTTAAGCACATCACAAAGAGTCTGATGCCTTTGAGGCTTTTGTACATGCCTCGCTATGTACAATTCTTCAGCCCCGCATCGTCAAGGATACTAGCAATGTCCTCGATGAGGAATTAGTGATAGCAGAGGCAGGTGAAGAATTTGTAACAATTGAAGCATTTGAACATTCAGTGTGAAGAATTAGTAGATTCACGCTCAATGCACTTTAAGCATGGAGGAACAAATTTTCCTCGAGAAGCGCTGATTTGTTGAGCAAGTAATGAATCGCGCTTCCTTCAAGATCTTCATAACTCACTCTTAGCTTCAAGATCTTGCTTTGAAGAAATTCATAAGAAAGCTTCTCATGATCGATAAGAGAGTGTTATGATGACCTTGAAGGTTGTCAAACCTAGACTGAAGTCTTCAAGATTTTCACCAGTATTTAGTGCATCCATTTCTTCACCCAACATATCATCACTTTTGTCTAGCATGTTTTGAACCTTTTCCAAGGTCGTTTGTTGTTTAGTGGCAATGCAAACAAGTTTGGTATAACTAGGTTCAATATCATCATCAGATCCATCATCATCGATTCATCGTCACTAAACTCGGATGAGGAACATTCGTTACCTTTTCACCTTTTGCCATGAGACATGATGCGTAAGATGATGATTCTGGTTCGAAAGTCATCGCTTTGAGAGATTCCTTTGAAGTCCTCAAACCAAGGATCATGACGGTCTCGATGACCTTCATAGACGCCGAGATTCGTCCTGATAAGTTTTCGATTGCAAAGATGCATATGCGCTTTGAATTCATCTCCGATAGGCAGGACAGATGATGTCCTTCACCATGATGTCAAGTCGAGTGTACTTATGTAATGTCATCGCTTCGCCTTCTTACATAGATCGGTAAGACCAATCTCAAGTGACGGTCCACAGCTCGCTGTTCATAGCCATGAGGCTTCTCTCATCATGGCCTTCCACTTGGGATAATCATGACCGCTAAAGATAGGGCATGTCACTTTCTTCATACCTGCGGCTTCCACATAACTAAAACCTGTGTGGTTAAACCAAAATCACACAGTAACAAGGGAGTACTTTCGCTCTGATACCAATTGAAAGTGCTACATCGACGAGAGGGGGTGAATAGGCGATTTTATGAATTCTTCATCGAGGAATTTGCGGGTGAGGAAATTCCTTAGCTAAGAACTACTTGCAGCGGAATAAGTACTCGAAGTAAGTATAACATAATACAGGCATGGTCATCATGATGAAATGAAGACAATCACAGAGTATGTAAAGCGAATCACAGGATAACACAAGATGAAGACAAACAGATCAAAGAAATTGAACCGAGGAAATTGAGAAAGTCTTCAAAAACATCAAACATATGAACAAGCACTCAACAAGAAGGAGGAAATGAAAGAGTTGAGGAAATAGAACCAAGAAGGTTGGTGAAGACAATGATTTGGTAGACTAGTTCCAACTGCTGCTCCAGCAGTACGCCCGTTGGAGCGGCTGAGTATTTAAACTCGAGGACACACATTCCACACTCCTAGCCGAGCACACAAATTCAGACACCAAGTCATCATCGTATTCTCCTTGAACTAAGGTCACACAGACCTCGGCCCAATCACTGTGGTAAGTCTTCAAAGACTTCCAAACCTTCACAGACTCGGTCACTGGCGATCCACAATTCCTCTTGGATGTTTAGACCATGACGCCTAACCGTCCGGAAGAAGCATGCACTTTCAAAGGTAACAAGCACGGATCCACGCAGATCAATCTCTTCAAGGATGCTCAATCACTTTGGGTTTGTAGGTGTTTGGGTTTGGGTTTTCCTCACTGATGATTTTCACTCAAAGTCCTCGAGAGGATGGGATGCTCTCAAATGACAAGTGCCGCTCGGAGCAGCCAACCAGCTAGTGGTTGTAGGGGGCGGCTATTTATAGCCTAGAGCAGCCCGACATGATAAGACATAAATGCCCTTCAATGATATGACCGTTAGGTGGATAAGATATTTTGGGACAGTCGCGCAGCAAGAAAGACATCAATGGTCGGAAATTTGACTCTCAAATTCCTCGTATTATCATGTTCTCACATCTGTAGGCAATCCAAGCATCGGCGACCTCCTAACTCCGGGCCAGACAAATTCTCAAAGACCAGTAAGAACTTCGCCTCACATCAAGAAATTGACTGAATTGTATGAGATTTCCAAAGGCTTCACTCAAGGGATTGGTAGGTGTAGGATTTTGAGTTGAGCATCACATGGAAATTTTTCCTTAGTATTTCCTCACCCCCTTTAACAAGATGGTGTTTCCTATGACTCAAGAAAGAGAAAAAGAAACTACGAAAACAAAAGTCTTCACGCTTCATGTTCCTCAAATGAATACCAAGTCTTCAAGGTCACACCAATTTCTTCACTTTCAAAGTCTTCGTAAAGTCTTCGTAAAGTCTTCGAATATCAAAGTCTTCAATCAAGAACTTCATTTTTAGGGTCGATTTTCTCTCAGAATATCAAACTCCTCATAGACTTATAGACCTGTGTACACTCATAAACACATTAGTCCCTTAACCTATAAGTCTTCAATACACCAAAATCACTAAGGGCACTAGATGCACTTATGTGGAATTCCTTCTATAAAGTTCCATTTCACCTCTATACAAAGCTTAAACCGCCTTTTGGAGGCTAAGCACCTTGAAGTTAAAAGGCATTGTTGCAAGCTCAAGATTGCTATTAAAGTCCCGGCGCTGCTGCCATCTTAAACTGGCCACTTTCAGGCTACTACAGCTGATAAACCTACAAAAACAATACAGTAAAAGAAGCATGCATAAAGTTACTTCCCATATTTTTCCTTCATCATGTTGACTGCATCGGGTTTATAGTCATGGCTCAGAAATGGTATGCTTCAAATAGCCGTAATGAAGGTCCCGAGCCGCTCAGATGGGTGTAGGTGGACAGATCGGCATTCTATTTGTCTTTGCCAATTGTAGAAAATTCTCATTGGCGGTATGCTTTTCACTAAAGCGGCAAGATTCCTCGATTTGTATAGCTAACGCCAGTAATCGAACATCATCATCCTTCTCCGCAGCAGCTCCTACCGGGTCACCGGTTTGTTGATATTCTTTGCTGGATTCTTGCGGTTTGTCACCGAGAGGATCGCCTGTTCACAAGATGGCTGTGGTGTCAATTTCGCCGTTCAATAACAAAGTCATAGTCTTGAGGCGGTGGATCATTCAAAGACATCATCAAGGTTGGCTTCACAGATCTCGGAGTTTTCTCCGCCAAGAACCTGTATCTTCTTCGCCGGTTTGTTCAAAGTAGCTTGCTTGGTCTGCATTAGCGCTGACAAAAAACATGAGGGTCTAAGATAGCGTAGAAAATGCATATCAGAATAAAGGCAAGCAAACAGCTTAACCAATAACCGCTTTGAGAGGTGGAAGTTTGGTGGTGGATCGCTCACCAGAGGATGAATGAGAGGTGCCCCGATAATTGGAATCAGATGGATTAAGAGGTTGACGAAAACAACCTACTTTGGGGCATGACATGTCAAGGGAATTACAGACCGTCGGGTCATGCTTTCGAACTTGACTCTTCGGTAAACCGCGGAGGTAATCATCTTGCTGGTATGCTGGCCAGCGGCGAAGCCAGGTTGTTGTGTCTTCACAAGAAATTGTGGATCCAAATAAGGTGAGGATGTGAAAATTTAACTTTCCGGTTTGCTCGACGGGTTTTTAGTGAAGGAAAAGGGTTTGAATCGAGGAAAGAACGACTACCTCTACAAAGATTATGGATCGACTTCAAAGATCGCCCCGCAATAATCATCATCAATAAGGCATATGAAAATGAACCAAGCGAAGTCAAGTTCTACTCAAAATTCCGAGTTACCCACATCATCATCGCATCGTGGATCAAGGATGCAGTGGTTCTTCCTGTTAGCGTGTCTTTTCACAGCTTTGGTCTTTTTGACGGTTGGCTTCACCCCTTTGTCTTATGGAGGTTTTTGTTCCGAAACGAATCATTGTCCTGCCAAAAAGTCATCACATTTTCGTAACATATTGGGATGTAGCAAATTCAGATAAAATAGATAGTATGATTCTTATACCGGGCGGTTTGTTGATGGTGTAGAAAGGGGGTAATCCGGTTTGAGCACAAGTTGCCTCCGGTTCATTTAGCATCTTTTTACAGCCTCATGGACTTCGCCATCTCGTAAGCTGAATATCAATGTACCGTTGAGCATCATTCAATTCCACCGTACTCACACATCAAACCGGGCTGGCTATTCAAGGGCAAAATACCCACTATCCAACAGCTGCAAAATCAACTTCCTCAAACCGCTGGCCATAAAGGCCCTAAGCTTGATAGTTGAGGAGCATATTTGCTTTTTCTTTAGCAGTCAGCCTTTGAGGAAAAGGGTGTGTGTTGCTTAGACGCTCAGACGGGTAACTCGGCAGGGGTTTCATCAGCAGGAGACGATCTCAAAAGAAACCAGGTCTTGTTCCAACCTTTGGGGTGACTGTGGAGATTGGCGTGAGGAAAGGTGACCTCTTTTCTTTTCTGAATCGCCATCCCGCCCAGTTCTGTGTTAGGCCCATCTTTGAATTATGTGTGGCGGTTCAGATGAAAGCAATACCTGATTAGCTCTACTGAAGGTTCCTCTTGAAGGTAAACCTCACAAAACACTAGAAAGTGGTAGATGTTGGTTACAGAGTTAGGGCCAATGTCTTGTGGGCGCAGTTGAAAGTTGGCCAGTACATCCCGGAAGAATTTTGAACCGGGAGGGTTGAAACCCCAGCTTAGGTGGTCAGCAAAAAACAACAACTTCTCCGCCTGGGAGTAGGAGGACATTCCGGCCAGTGGACCCTCCAGTGGAATGACATCTTTCTTGCTTAAAGCGCCTGCTTTGACAAGGTTGTCTAACTGCTCCTCTGTTACTTCGAGAAGGAACCCAATTGCATTCATACACCTGTTTGGACATGGCAATGGAGATCTACAATATAATGATTTCTGGTTTAAGATTTATATTGACAGCTATACAAGGTTACAAGATGTAAGTATATTGCTAAACCGAGTCAGCTTATTTACAAACCGGAGTTTAATAGTGGAAACAAGACACCAATGAAGGTGATAAGTGGAAATACATTATGGTTCAACAAGGGGACTAATGGTATACCGGTTGTCATTTTTTCTATGAAGTTAAACCGCTTAGTCTAAACAATTGAAGAGTAAAGACCGCAGATGTATAACTGAAGGAAAACAGATTTCACAAGTTGGTATTACTATTTTGGATCTGGCATGCATATTAGAAAAGGAAAATATATTCAGACCTAAGGAGTGGTGCCGAAACAATGGAGGAAGGTTCATGATGGATCTTCTATCTTAGCAAGGCGATTAGATGGGAAAAAGAGCTACGGCTATTATTGAATTGTGATAACTATCAAGGTCTGGATCAAAACCCTATTATGCGGGCAATGGACACTGATGAACAAGAAGAACATCGACAAACACCAAACCCTAGAACAGATCTATGGCGGAAAGAGCAGAAAGCTTACCAGATCGATGAAGAAGAAGCGGAGAGGCGCCGCAGTTTTCTCGCGCGCCTGTGGTGATGCAAATGCCGAGTCGAGGCAAGAGGCGACGGGTCGATGGTGGCGACGGAGCTCCAAGGGTTGAGCGGCGCAAGGAAGACGACGACGCCAAGAGGGCACGAGGGGAAAGGTGAAAATGACCCCGGCCCTATTTATAAAGGCAAGGATAAGTGTCAGCGCGAAAATCGAGGAGCCAAAAATTGAAAGCGGAGCTTCCGCCGATTGTTTGGAGACCCATTAATGAAGATGTGTCATGCACAGTTTAATGTGATGACGCCACAATGATTTACCATGATTTGAGAAGATGATGTCAATGGCGTTTACAAAATTATGTGAAAATGTTGAAGACAAAGTTTTTCTTTGATCGACATGAACCAGCTTCAAATCAGTTTGGGGCCTAATGTTAGGGATATTACTATGGATGAACCGCCAGAGAGGCCGGATTAACTTGAAGCCTATGAAGACAGACGGTGACGCTCAGTAGAGGCTCAAGGTACGTAACCGGGTTTGAGGCCTCAGAGCTATAAACCGCATTGATATGTAACTTGCATTGTATGGTAGAAAGAGCGGAGACCGAGCCGACAGGTTTATGAGCCGCTCGGACTCAGAACCGACGGGCATCAACCCATGTATATAAGGGGATTACCGCGGCGGTTCAAGAGAACAGTACAACAACTCGAGACTCGTGCAAAGCGATTCGCCCTCTGCTTCACCTAAACCCCATCAATTCCATCACAACCAGACGTAGGCTTTTACCTTCATCGTAAGGGGCCGACCTAGTATAAACTCTCTGGCGCCCCTTTGTCCGCTTTAACCCTTTAAGCCAACCTGGCAGCGATGGCTCCAACGACTAAGTCCTTTCATGAGGACATCCGCCGTGACAAAACCACTACATGATTTGTGATTATTATGTGGGTGTTGATATTAGTTTAAGGCTTATAAATAGGTTAATTACCAGCTACTAGGATTGGAATATGACCCATTTGGCATATCAGTAGTATGTGGCATGATTTCTTACTTGGGTAGGCAATTCCTTGCTTGCCTCGCCTAGACCTCCATTTATGCCCTAGGCGAGGCGCTTGGTCATCGCTTATTACCTAGGCGCGTTTCTAAGATCCTCCTAGGCAATCGCCTTTTCATAGGGCTGCACATCTGCTACCAGGTTCCCATGCAGCCGTATCCTCGAAGGGTGTAGCACGATTATCATCTGTAAAAGAGAAGAACTTAGGTGAAAGTTGTCGTATGTAAAAATTGGTTATTCTCAATAAACCATTAAAATTTAAGATAAGTAAGGTCGATCGAGCTTATAGTCCTTTTACATATGGAAGCCCTGTACCGCCTATGGGGGGTATATGAATCAATCTCAAGTTTATCTAAGCTGTTACAATTTAGTGATGCTACGACTCATCTAGTCCTGTCCGCGGGTCTTGATGACCGATCATTTATTCCGTTGGAGAGGTCGAGGAGTCCTGGACTAGGGGTGTCCGGATAGCCTAACTATCATCTTTGGCCGGACTCCAAGACTATGAAGATATTTAGATTGAAGACTTCGCCCCTGGTCCGGATGGGACTTTCCTTGGCATGGAAGGCAAGCTTGGCGACACGGATATGTAGATCTCCTACCATTGTAACCGACATCTGTGTAACCCTAACCCTATCCGTGTCTATATAAACCGGAGGGTTTTAGTCCATAGGATCTAACAACAATCATACCATAGGCTAGCTTCTAGGGTTTAGCCTCCTTGATCTCGTGGTAGATCTACTCTTGTACATCCCATATCATCAATATTAATCAAGCAGAGTAGGGTATTACCGCCATCGAGAGGGCTCCAACCTGTAAAAACATCATGTCCCTTGTCTCCTATTACCATCCACCTAGACGCATTCGTTGACCCCTACCCGAGATCCGCTGGTCTTGGACACCCATATTGGTGATTTCATTGAGAGTTCCTCTCGTCATCACCGATAGGTCTGATGGCTCCTTCGATCATCAAGAACGACATGTCCAGTGGCGCAGACTTTTCTCCCCGGACAGATCATCGTGATTCGGGCGGCTTTGCAATGCGGTTCAACTCTTGGCCATCCGAGCAGATCGAAGCTACGCCCCGCCATCGTCAGATTTGGGAGTTTCAACTACACGGCCGACATCCGCTGGAGACTTGATCTTCGATTTGATCTCGGAGCCACAGCCTAAGGCGCCGAGATCGTCCTCGGCGGCACGATCTAGCTCTGCGCCGCAACAATGTGTCCTCGAGGTCGCAGCACTAGTGTCCGCCGACCATTGATTCGGAGCCGATCTCGCTGATCGAGGATGGTTGGTTGGACACCACCTCGGGGGCTAAAATCTCTACGGCGATTGAGCCGAGCACCATCCCTGTCCTTTGCGAAGACGGTGGACTCTAAGGTGCCGGACTCTCCCTCTCCGGACTCAACCTCCGCTACTCTGCTGATCGAATCCGATTATGCGTAGCATGTCATGGAGTTCACCGTCATGACATCTTTCAGCACTCACCCTTTGGCGACATCTTGAATTCACTAAAGTCTCTCTTTATCAGAGAGCTCGCCGGCTACGGTCAGAAGGTTGGGATGCGACGAATAAGAAATTCAACGCCCACCCACCACCCACTTTGTAGCCATCGCGAAAGCTTACACGACGCGGCTCTATTTCGATTCAAGACATCGACGGTATGGACGACGTATGTAGGAGACAATCATGAACCAGCACCTATAGGATGTCGGACAACCACCTCATCCCATGATGTATACATGGTGGATACACCTAAAGGAATTGACGACGAGGAACAACGGACACTCACGGCGATAAATCCTCAAAAGTAGTCAAACGGCAACGTAAACGCCGCACCAAGTCCCGCCGACAAAGACCCAGCCATAGAGCAGGTATGAACCGTGGACTACTTAACATGCTATCGAGCAACCGTCTCAACAGGACAACTCCGGATAAACAACCTGTCCCCGGCGAAGATAACAGTCCGGACGATCTCATGCCGGACAAATTGTTGGAGCAGAAGAACATCCACAAAGGCTCGCCGCCATCGCTGTAGCTCTGAAAGGCATGCGAAGCTCAAACAGCGGAAGATGCACTCTGTAATCAGATGGAGCAAAGTATTCAACACCGTGAGACAACACGGGCGCATAACGCCGAACAAAGAGCTACCCAAAGAGAAAACTACTGCCCGACTTGACGAGGAGGCCATAGAGCCCCCACAATCAAAAAAGCAAGAAAGCCACCCGGTCGGATGGACGACCCCATCGGCAAACACAGAGAGCGGCAAATGGCGCCAAGACACAAGCCGCACGCGAGCCACATAAGGATTCCAGATCAAAAGGATGGCCCAGCTTAGGTCCATCTATGGGCCAAGAAAGCAAGCTCTTCAAAGCAATGCAACACGGTAAATATTCTGAACATCACGGCACACCCAAATATAGGGGTGCCGACACACCCCGTGGTTTCACTGGCGAGGTGCTGATCACTTAATTTCAGCGGATTCAAACCCGTAAACATAGAGGCATACGACGGAACAACAGACTCGGAGTTCTGGATTGAGGATTACATCCTCCACATACACATGGCTAGAGGAGATGATCTCCACGCCATAAAAAATACTTACCCTCAAGCTCAAAGGGCTAGCCCGCATTGGCTCAAAAGCCCATGAAAAAATACCATTGAAGTTGGGAAGAGCTCGAGGATGCTTTTCGAAAATTTTCAAGGGACTTATGCGTGCCCTCCGATGCAGTATGATTTAAGTCATATAACTCAACAACCCGGAGAATCAGCTCGCAAATTCTCGAACAGGTTCCTCACCAAAAGAACCAAATAGTCGACCGTCTCGACGCCAAAGCCTTTAGCAGCTTAAACACAACGCCTGAGACGAATGGCTCGCCAGACACCTCGCCAGAGAAGCTAAGAACCATGGCTGCATCGACAAGGATAATGATCCGCTGCTGGAGAGGATAGTTGGCTGGCAAGATGCACCAGCGATCCAAGTATCCATCCGAAGTAAGGATGGAAATGGAAAACCATGACGCAACAAGGACCAGCGCCGGATTAAGAGGAACGGTCCAAAGAGCACGGCAGCCAACGCCGGATTCTAAAGCTCACGTCGTAACAATAAAAACTGCCTTTAAGGACACATGGCGATGAGCTATCCAACTTAAACAAAATCTTGGACAAGATATGCTATATCCACAAGACTCCCCGGAAGCCTCAAAAACCATACCCACAGTAGATTGGTGGTTTCAAACAGTCCGCGACTCAATGTCGAACACAAGGGGCTTCGACACACGCAAGCGAGGACGATGACTAACCCCACAAGCAGAAAGCACCGAAACAAAAGAATTTCCTAAGAGGTTAAAACAAAGAAACTCACTTCACGGGATAAAAGGAAAACAGATGGCGTACCATTAAGATGCTGCCGCAGAAACTACCTTAGGGAGTACCAACACTGGTTGTAAAAACCAATCACCTTCAATTATCGTGACTATTCCGAAAGAATCCTAACGCAGGATGGACTGCCTTTGATATGGGATCCTATAATCGATGTATTCCAATTTACACAAGTCCTCATGGATGGCGGAGTGACATAAACCCGATATATCGTGACACAATCCGCAGAATGGGTATAGACCCAACCAAACTTCGCCATAGCAACACCTCCTTCAAAGAGGTAATGCCAGTTCCAGATGCCCATTGTATCGGCTCTCTACTGCTAGAAGTTGTGTTCGCTCATCCGACAACTTCCGCCGTGAAAAGTTAACCTTCCACATCGCCCCCATTCAAAAGTAGCTATCACACTATCGGGCGTGAAGCTACCGCTTTTAACGCAATACCACATTATGCATCTCTTACACTTAAAATGCCCGGTCCACGCGGCATCATCTCATTAAAAGGGAGTATTAAGGTTACTCAAGCATGGAAGAACGTGAGACTGCTTCGACAGCCCCACACCTACGGGCTCCGCTTAATCAAAGCACTGAATAGGTTATTCCAACTCCCGACACGGCTAGATTTAGTCCGGCGCTTACTATCGGCATGCCTACCGCATAAGGGGCTGCACGCATGTACAACAAGACACAATAAAGCTCAATTTTATTCACCTTCCAAACCGAACTCTGTTTATTTAATATAAAGTACATTTTTCAAGACGATCTTTTGTCTTTTCAACTAAGTTCCTTCTTTACAGATGAACAACATGCTACACCTGGCCCGGTGATAATGCACAACGGAGACACAAAGCAGACGCGCAATAGGGACCCGCTGTAAGGATTCTTTTCAGATTAAGACCTGCGTAAACCTTTTTTTATCGCTCTTGTTGATACACATCCCCTGGTTCCTAGCTATAACCGAGGAGGAGGCTGGTGTTTTGGCATCGATCCGCACCAGAATTCTTGCACGCATTGGACACCAGGGGCTTAGGGCATTATTCTGCTTGTTTTTATAAAGACCAATAACCTTAGGGAGTGTTCGCATCTCTAAGTTAGGGCCTTATATGCATTAGCTCCTAATCATGTCTTTGGTCAAATGTTGGGTTTGCCCGCTCTCGTGTTTTGCTGCCCATACGCCCGCTCTATCGCCTAACGCGACACCGTGGAGAACTACTGTGATTGTGCCCTTGCTCGCCAAAGCGAGCACCTCAAGAGAGAAAAGCCGAAACCGATCATCATGATATAGCGAGAGACCGGTCAACCACTGGCGACTCATCGAATGTTTAGAATTCCTCCAGATTAACTAAGGACTGCTGTCGTGCACATACGCACTCTGGACCCGAGAGTGCGGTGCCCTGTGGGCTATATATAGTAGCCCCACCTCGAACTCCTATGGCTAAGTGAAAGTGATAAAGCATTATAGTCCCGTTTCCTAGTTTGCTACGCTGCCACCTCCTTAATAGGACCAAGACGTTGGATTAATGTGTGAAAGTGCCTTTTTAAAACCACCTCAAGACTATGTGCGTGGGGCTGAAGCCAAGGACTCGCCATCTTCAAAGTTATATATACATATACATCAACGGCCGCACAAGGAGAAGTTTACTACTTGAACGCACAAGTATAAAAAGCCCTTATATTATATTGAAACATTGTTTTCACAAATCATACATGTCATTTAAACATAATATCCTTCGAGCACTACGCCTCTATTAAACGAAGCGCCAGCAGACTTCCTCAAAATAGTGCTCGACAGTACCTGCTTCGTCCGAATCTTGAGATGCAACGTCGGTGGCCTTTCATCTCCGCAAAGATGATGTCTCGACACGGCGGTGAGCCATCCGCGCCCTCAATACACGCCGACCGCTTTCATTGCGCGATACCGGTACCGCACTAAGGAATCTGCTGCACTAAGCCAAAGTAACTCTTCGGCCGGGTCCGCCTCGCCACAAATGAGTCATGACATGCTTCATGGCAAGTCTGATAATCGATTCAGTTTCGCCCATTCGCCAACCGACGATCAACGGAAGAGGACCTCGCGACTATGGAATTGCGACCAATATTTTTCTTCCTTCGTGCTCCCTTCTTCCGCCTCGAAGTGCTCAATCGCTACTCGCAGCGCCGCCTAAGTCCGTATAAGCATCCTCGTAACTCCACAACTTGTCCAAGGAGCATACTTCGATCCGTGATATTTCTCTCGCAGTTGCTAAACGTTTTCCCAGCCGCAATAGCTCCGGCCCGACTCAGCTCCTCCTTGGCAGCTCTCAAAGCGAACGGGCATCCTTGATTCGGGCGTGGCCTTTTTCGTCTTCTGTCCGCTTTGACGTTTTTTTCAAGAACCTCGCAGGCGGTCGGTAGTATTCTTCAACTTTATGGCCATATCGGCCATTTCTCTTGTTTCGGTGCAAGGAGCAGTCCGTTCGCTTGGCTCTTCGGCTCCTCAAAGCGGCCGAGCTTACTATTTCTCGCATGTTTTTAGTCTCAAGATCTACTTCCAGAGCTCTCCACAGCAGCAAAACCACCCTACATTAAGCATTGCCAGTAGTAAGGCACGGGCATCAAGCTCCCTTACTAAAGGCCCAAGAAGAAGTCGTGACACCCAGACTCATCAAACTGGCTATTGACAAGTGCGATGTCCGTGATTCTGCCTTCACGTTGCCGCCGGTTTAGTTCGGCACCATCAGTCCGCCTACATCGGACGCCCGCCACCCATTTAGGAGCGGCGCAAATGTTATAACTGAGATTATGATTTTTTATTAGTCAAAAACAGTAGGAGAGGCCCTACTGTGTACAAAAGTATCAAAAAGGTCTTTACAAGGTCATAACTCACATCCATAGCCATTGACAAACTAAGCTAGAGATGGGAAACCAAGGAGAATACAAGGTTATGGTACAACAAAGGTTTGGGCAAAAGAGGAAATAAATGCTCAGTATTTCTTTGGCTTCTTTGTCCTGAGTAGAGAGAAACTCATGAATCTTCTTGCCCATAAGCTTGAAGGTGGGGTTTATCCTTCGAAGTGTTTGTTATTTCTTTCTTTCCATAGACTCCAGGAGGTGTATAGGAAGATCTCCATAAACATTGGGTTGTCCCATGCTGTTTTTGCTTCTTTGATCCAATTGAGACGCATCTCCATTAGTTGTCCAAAGGATGTTCAAAGTGTCCCAACAAGTTAAACTGAAATGACACGTAAAAATCATGGTGTTTCGACTATTTCTTCCTTCCTACTGCCACACAAGATGCAAACCGTGATTGTCTCCAATGTTATAATGACGCCTCTAAGCATGTTTCTGGTATTCAGCGATTAGATAGCAGTAGCCAACCAAAAACCTTTAATTTCATTGTGATCAAGATTTCCAGAGCTATTTATAACTATCGTTGAGCAAGTGACCTCAAAGTAGAACTTGTAGTATCGCTTTTGCTATGTAAATCTCAGATCCCCACTCATAGACCCAAGCCGCCCACGCCTTCTCTCGCGATCATTGCCAACATGTAATGTGATCTCCGGATATCTCAAGTTCATTGTGCTTGCATGGAAAGGGGAGGTGGAAGGTTTCATTGAGGTTGGTGCTGCTAAGAAGTCCGGACCAAATATC
>JAHIAM010017572.1:0-14890 GCA_021605205.1 Aegilops longissima | reverse complement strand
AGTTGTTGATAAGGAAACTACCTTTTCAGAGGCTCGTGAGGGAGATTGCCCAAGTTTTCAAGGTACTTTTATGGGGCTCGCTTGATATACACTAATCCATCTCAATCCCTTTCAAAATATCCATGTATATAAGTCATGTTAGGTGTTTCATAAAACATCTCTAATGCAGTTTAATTGAATAAGAAATATTTGTGTTTACTTATGCATTCCTTTGGCTTTCTTTGCTACATCTGCAGATTGATCTACGCCCAGAGCCATGTAGTGCTTGATTTACAGGAGGCGCAGAAACATACCTCGTGGGACTGTTTGAGGACACCAATCTTAGTGCCGCCCATGCGTAAGCGTGACCATAATGTCCAAAGATGTTCATTTGGCTAGAAGGATCCGTGGTGAGAGGCTGTAATGTTGGAAATATGCCCTAGAGGCAATAATAAAAGGATTATTATTATATTTCCTTGTTCATGATAATTGTCTTTTATTCATGCTATAATTGTATTATCCGGAAATCGTAATACACGTGTGAATAAATAGACCACAATATGTCCCTAGTGAGCCTCTAGTTGACTAGCTCGTTGATCAATAGATAGTCATGGTTTCTGACTATGGACATTGGATGTCAATGATAACGGATCACATCATTAGAGAATGATGTGATGGAGAAGACCCAATCCTAAGCATAGCACAAGATCGTAGTTCGCTTTGCTAGAGCTTTTCCAATGTCAAGTATCTCTTCCTTAGACCATGAGATCGTAACTCCGGATACCGTAAGAGTGCTTTGGTGTACCAAACGCCACAACGTAATCGGGTGACTATAAAGGTACACTACGTATCTCCAAAAGTGTCTGCGGTTGACACGGATCGAGATCGGATTTGTCACTCCGGTTACGGAGAGGTATCATCGCCCACTCGTAGTGCATCATCATAATGAGCTCAAAGTGACCAAGTGTCCGTCACGGATCATGCATTACGGACGGTAAAGTGACTTGCCGTAACAAGATTGAACGAGGTATTGGGATACCGACGATCGAATCTCGCAAGTAACATACCGATTGACAAAGGGAATTGTATACGGGATTGTTTGAATCTCGACATCGTGGGTTCATCCGATGAGATCATCGAGAGCATGTGGGAGCCAACATGGGTATCCAGATCCCGCTGTTGGTTATTGCCCGAGAGCCGCCTCGCTCATGTTCACGTGTCTCCCAACCCGTGAGGGTCTACACACTTAAGGTTCGGTGACGCTTAGGGTTGTATGAATATGAGTATGCAGTAAACCAATGTTGTTCGAGTCCCTGATGAGATCGCGGACGCCACGAGGAGTTCCGGAATGGTCCGGAGGTAAATAATTATATATAGGAAGTATTGTTTCGCCATCGGAAAGTTTCGGTCACCGTATTGTACCGACCACCGGAAGGGTCCTGGGTCCACCGGTGGGGCCACCATCCCTGAGGGCCCCATGGGCTGAAGTGGGAGGGAACCAGCCCATAGTGGCTGGTGCGCCTCTGGCCCACCTCGCGCCTAGGGTTGAAACCCTAGCGGGGGCGCCCACTTGCCTTGGGGGCACTCCACCCTTGGCCGCCCCCTTGGGAGATGGGATCCCAAGGGTCGGCGCCCCCACCCCGGGGCCTATATAAGGAGGGGGAAGGCAGCCGCACCTCAAGTTCGGGCGCCCCTCTCCCTCGCTACACCTTCCTCCTCCGCACGCGCTTGGCGCCCTCGCCGAGTGCCGCTTCTCCACCAACACCACGCCGTGGCCGTCTGCCGAGCCATCTTCTCAACCTCTCCTCCCCTTGCTGGATCAAGAAGGAGGAGACGCCATCCACTCCGACGGTGTTGAACGCGAGGTGCCGTCTGCTCGGCGCTTAGGATCTCCGTGATAGGATCACGACGAACGACTACTTCATCCCCGCTTTTGAACGCTTCCGCCGCGATCTACAAAGTGGTATGTAGATGCAATCTCTACCATGACTCGCTGTTTAGATGAATGTTGGGGAACGAGTAATTTCAAAAATTTCCACGCACACGCAAGATCATGGTGATGGTACAAAGAACGAGGGGAGAGTGATGTCCACGCACTGTAGACCGAAGCGGAAGCGCATGACAACGCTGTTGATGTAGTCAGACGCCTTCACGATCCGACCGATCCAAGTACCGAACGACGGCACTCCAGTTCAAAACACGCTCAATTTCGATGACGATCCCTGACCGATCCAAAGAAAGTGTCGATGAGTTCCACAAGACGACGGCGCAGGTACGATGATGTGTCATCAGCAGGTTTCGCTTAAGCTCCGCGAATATATGACCGAGGTGGAATATGGTGGAGGGGGGCACCGCACACGGCTAAGGAACGATCCATAGATCAACTTGTGTGTTATTGTAACACCCCGGAAGTAACTTTCCATATTTGTAACTCCAACTCTTGCCATTTTCGGCATTGTGATATGATATTCCCTCCGTGGTTGGGTTTTTTCTCCTTTTTGCATTTTGTCCATGTCATGCATTTTTATCATGTCATCATGTGCATCGCATTTGCATACGTGTTCGCCTCATGATTCCGAGCATTTTTCCCGCTGTCCGCTTTTGGCAACCGCACTCCTATCTTCCCCGGCTCTTTTTACGCTTTTTCCGTGAAAGGGTACTAAACCTTCTCGAATGGACCGAGGTTTGTCTAGTGGCCTTGGTATACCACCAGAGACCACCACAAGTTTCCATTTGAGCTGTTTACTCCAACGTTAACCGACTCAAAGGCCCTTTGTTGCAGCCCAACACCCTTCAAAACAGCCCAATAACCCATCTAAGTCACGCCATGATCTCCGCTGCTCGATCACGATCGGGGGGAAAACTACACCTCATTTGGACTCTCCTAGCCTCTATGCCTATTTAAACATCTCCCCCAAACCGGCTTCTTCCCCAAACCCTAAAAATCCTTCCATACGGGTCCCCCGGACGGTTCCACCCATTCAAACTTAAAGGGCGACAGGTCCCTGCCCCTTCCCGGTCGGCCAGTTCACGGGGTTCCTCACCCGGCGCTGAGTTACACACAACTGCCTTGCCTGCTCAACGGCCCTGTCGCCAGGCCAGCTCCGGCTTCTTCGGGCCCCGGCCTTTCCCCTCGGCCATCGGGGCCCACGGGGCCCCTTGGCCCCCGCCTCCGCCCCTGAGAGCCAACCCATTGCGCTGACGGGTTCCCATCCGTTCCCCACCAACCGAGCCGTACCTTCTTCCCATATTTTTCTAAGTTTTTTTCCATTGTTATTTCGTTTTTTTCATCGAGTATAACTCTGTCATCGAGCTCCATTTTTGCTTAATATATCAAAATGTTCATCTCAAGAGTAGATCATTTCATCTTTGCATCATTTTCATTTGAGCTCATCTTGATGCCCGAAATGCGGGAAGAGGGCTATGTGATGTTAGTTTCTTTTAACAGAACTTGCACTTTTGTTATTTTTGCCATGATTGATGTGGCACCCTATGAATTGAGTCCTACATGTGTTTTGTAATATGCATGCCATCTTTCCAGGGGTGTATGCCATGTATTTTTGTGAGCTATGTGGTGACTAGCACAAGCATGCAAAATAGGTGTCCTGATGTTGCTGATTTCAGCCCTGTTTATGATATTTTGATGCCATGTTAACTTGATGCTACCGAGAGATCCATGCATATTTTGAGATACTTCAGTAATGTTTTTTAAAATGTCTTGATCTATCCATCCATGCCTTTGATTGCAATTATGGAGTGCCATAGCTTGAGTCAATCGAGCTCTACTTTTGCTATCAAATGTTTTCCGCAGATTGTTTACATGTTATTCCATTTTGCCTAGGTTGTTGTGGTTGATCCATGTATGTATGATTTTTTGCCATGTATGTCTTCTATGACATGTATTCTTGATGTATGTATGCTTAGTTTATCATATAAGGCCTGTAGTGAGTGCATTGAGCTTGTAAACATGCCTACTTGTTATCAGTTTTTGACATGTCATGTTTGAATCTGTTAACTAAACTTTCAAAATTGACATGGGTGTTACTATATTTTCTGATCCTTTTTTATGGTCAGTAAGGGACTTTTGTTCTATGCTTTGAGTAGATTCATGCCATGCCTTTTTTGTTATTTAAGTTCCTGTAGATGTATTTTTGTTGCTCTGAACATTGCAACCTGATGTTGTTTTTGCCATGTCCAGCCTGATATTTTGTGCACTTTTGCCATGCTTGTTTGAACCTGTTATGATGTGAACTAGCCGTAGCTCAGTGCTCATCTTTTGTCGAGCATCTTGTTAGATCACTGCCATATACTTTGTTGGTACGTTTGGGTGCAGTAGCTTAATTTCTTGTTGCTTGCTATGGCATCATGCTGTTAATGGCAGTTTTGCGCCATTCTTGTTTTGCTTGTCATTTCCAAACCGTGCATCCGATTCCGTGATCTTTATATCGATTTCAACCGAAATCATCTCATCTTTCCAGTGGCATACTTGGTTTGCCGTTGATGCCTGGTTCATCATTTCCTTCCGAGCGATTATAAGCATTGCATATCACATCTCGCATATCATGTCATGTTTTGCATCATGTTGTTGTGCATTGCACCGTGATTTATTGTGGTTCCTTTGTTTGTGTTGTTGCTTTGGGTAGAGCCGAGAAGTACGTGAATGAGGAACCTGTTGAGAATGCTTACGAGGATCAAGCTTTCGACAACTCGAACATTGCGCAAGATGACCATACCTCGAAATCACTTTATCTTTGCTATGCTAGTTGCTCGCTTTGCTATGCCTATGCTGCATGCCTACCACTTGCAATATCATGCCACCCATATTGCCATGTCAGCCCCTAACCATCCTTTTCCTAGCAAACCGTGATTGGCTATGTTACCGCTTTGCTCACTCTTATAGCATTGCTAGTTGCAGTGAAGTGAAGTTTGTTCCTTGTTGAACATGGAGATGTTGTTCCTTGTTGGAACATGTTTACTTGTTGGGGATATCACAATATATATATATCTGCTATAATTAATGCATCTATATACTTGGTAAAGGGTGGAAGGCTCGCCTTATGCCTGTGTTTTGTTCCACTTTGCCACCCTAGTTTCCCATACCGTGTTATGTTCCTTGATTTCGCTGCTCTTACCGGTTGGGATTTATGGACCCCTTGACAGTTCGCTTTGAATAAGAATCGCCCAAGAAGGCCCAACATTGGTTTTACCATTTCCACCAAGTTTTTCCCCGGTTTTCGCGAGCCCGAGGGTCATCTTTATTTTAACCCCGACAGGTTCTTCGAGTGGGCTTAACCGGCAGATCATGGGCCACCACGGGCAACTCGAGGGCTGGTTTTACTCAGAGGTGACCTATCCGGTTCCTCGGAACGAATTGCAGTCCTATCGGGATTTGTCGACAAAGTGGCTTTTGCTGATCTTGTTTTGTTGTCATTAAATGTCTTGTAGTCCGGATTCCGAGATTGATCGGGTCTTCCGAGAAGGAATATCCTTCGCTGACCGTGAGAGCTTATAATGGGCTGTTGGGACACCCTGCAGGGTAATATCATTCAAAGCCGTGCTTTATGAGGCGATGGGAATTTGTTAATGTCCGTAGAAAACCCAAGTTGACCTCAATTAAAATACACATCAATCAGGTGTAACCTGATGGTCTCTTCTCCGGAGTCCGGGAAGTGAACACGGTGTTGGAGTTATGTCCGACGAAGTAGTTCAGATCATTCTTGATCGCTACTAGTTTCATGACCGTGCTTTGCTCCTCTTCTCGCTTTTTGTAAATAGCCACCATATATGCTAGCTGCTGCAGCTCCACCTTACTATCCTGTCCTTCCTATAAGCTTTAAATAGTCTTGATCTCGCGGTGTGAGATTGCTGAGTCCCCTGGACTCATGATTCTACCAAACAGCAGTTCGATGATGCAGCAGTGACGAACCGAGCTCAAGTGGAGTTCGACGAGGAACATGGTCCATTATGTGTCTTTTCCCGATGATCAGAGTGGTGCCCGCTGGGACGCCGGATCTGTAGCATTTGGGGTATCTTCTTTATTTTGGTTCCATAGTCGACCTTGAGTGTACTCAATGATGGATGTTTATTTATGTATCTGTGAAGTGGCATCGAAGCCAACTATGTATCTTTTTCCCTAATTATTACATGGGTTGTGTGAAGATTACCTCATTTATGACATTGCTTTCAATGCGTTATGCTCAAGTCGCGGCCTCGACACGGGGAGATATAGCCGATCGGGGCGCTATGTTGGTAATCGAGCCTTCCCCACTTAGGAGCCCCTACTTGATTGTTTGTCGCGTTGAGTCTAGAATGGAAAATGTTTTGAGTCTTAGGATTATATATATCGGAGAGTAGGATTCTTTTACTCCCCACCCTTCGCGCCTCGTGAGGTCTCCCGACGAGTTTTGACTCTCCTTCTCAAATTTCACTAAAAAAATTTAGGATCACGGGTATCTTGGAATCGTCATGGTTTTGTGACGAGAACATTGTTCTTGGTGCCTCCCACATTTAGGGTTGTGGCGGTCCGGGAGTTGAGCTCCGAGGTGTTGTCCCACAATTTTGTCGCAGTTCGAATACCTGAGTTTTGCCGACATCAAATCTCTTTTGTGCAGTTGTTGGTGAGATAACCCCGATAACCCAAAAGATTGAGGCGAAAAGGGAGTATTGCCATGACTTGTATAACGGATGTTTTTCAAGGTCGAGGTACACGATTTCGAGGATTTCGTTATGTGTTGACGGATGGATACCTGGATCTAGGTATTGTTAGTTTGGGTGATATATTTTGTGTCCCCAGATCCCCAACACAGATTGCATAACCGAAAGTTTAGGGAGTTTATAGGTGGGAATTCTAGTAGCTTACGGATATCTTTCCGATGATGTATGATTTGAGATTGGGGTTCAACGTCAGTGGTCCGCCCATTCACGGTCCGAACAAGTGGTCGCAGACGCCTTAAAGAATCCTTGCTATGCTGATTCGGGACGCCTTGTTTGTCATTCGTGACGTCCCTATATCGCCGGGTCCGGTGGGCCCCACCACAACACTTTGGGCGTAAATTCTATCATGTGTTTGTTCCCCATTCTAAAGCCAATCTTTTGTTTTCAGTTGTGATATTCGATTTGTTTCTAAGAAGATGTTGTTTCCATATTTTATCTAAGTGGCTTTCACTTTAATGGACGGTGATGATTAAATTTTGAATTCATTCGCTCATTCTTGTTCAATGTTTATTGTGAAGACTATATGTTGCAATTTCTATCCGCTGATTCTACTTATCTTTTTGTCTATCAAAGGACTAACGGATGTCACCTCTTCAGATGGCTCCGCCAACGCGCTCAATCCGGATAGAAATGATGGGGATCACAACCTCCACCTCCACCTCCGCCTCGAGGGTTCGGCAAGCTATCATGGCAGCCACCAATGCCAATGCTCGATGATTTTGTAGCTCTTGCAAGAACGCATCAGGGCAAGGCAATCAAGGAAATCAAGGTCAAGGCAACAACCAACCGTGACTTTGCTACTTCCCGCCTCGCTAATCATAAGTTCTTTCGGGTTCGTGTCGAGGCCCATGCCGACGATTGGTTAGTGGACATCTGAAGCATTTTGATTGTAGCAATGTCCACTGAGGACTTTGTCAAGTTTGCATCGCTTCAACTCAAGGATCAAGCCGAGTGGTACCAGAATACAAAGATTCCAGAGGAGGTCGGTCATTACTCGGGATGAGTTCCACGAGATTTCGAGCTCACCACATTCCAAAAAGTGTTGTTGAGAGCAAGTGTGAGGAGTTCCAATCTCAAGCAAGGCAACATGTCCGTCTATCAATACAATATCCAGTTCCGAAGCTCGCTGCTTTGCTAAGCAAGACGACTGATGAAAAGAGTATGATCTATCAATTCGAGGTGGTCCGAGAGAAGATCTGCAATTAGCTCTTGTGCTTTTTGAGGCGTAAAAGTATGATGAATTCTACAACATGGCACTCAAGCAAGAAGCTGCCCAACCAAATGTGAGGCTTCTAAGAAGAGAATCAGGATGCAGTTCATCTTCTTCTTCCTCTCAAGTGGCAGCAAGCAGCAGGTTCTACCTTCCTCCTCCTCCGCCCACCCTTATCGCCAGAAGAACTCAGTGGCCGTGGATCTTCCCACCCACCCAACCCAAGCTATCGTAACAAGTCTAATTCTCGTGCTCCAAGGTCAAGTGCTCCTACCACCGTCCGCTCGAGGTGACTTGCAACAAATGTCACAGAAAGGTCACTATGCTAACAAGTGCTTCAACCAAAGGCGCTTCCGCCTCCTCCTGTGAAATCTTCCAAAGAATGCAAGGTCAAGCATAATCCCAAGTTTGCAAAGGTCAATATGATGAATGCAGCCAAGCAGAGGATTCTTCCGATGTGATCATGGGTAATCTTCTTGTTAATGATATTCCGCAAAAGTCTTATTTGATACCGTGCATCGATTGTTTCATGTCGAGACCGTTGCCAAGCATGATTTCACTTCGAATTTTGGTTAAACCTCTAGCAATTGTTTCCGCAAGCATATGAGTTCTAGCTTGTGGTTCCAATGTCGGTATCAAGATGGGCGATTATAGATTTCGCCAAACCAGCTTGTTCTCGTGACTGATATTGATCTTATTCTAATGGATCGGTTTATCAGACAAAGCTCACTTGATTGTGCTGCTGTGAATTCAATTGACTCACTCTTCTAATGATGTGATCATCTATGCCGCCGTGATGAAACCATTCGGTTGTTTTCTCTCAATGAGAAGGGTGAATTGATGCTATCTCTCGATTCCACGCTTGTGAGTACCAAGATGTCTTTCCGTAAGAGCTTCCGTATGCCTCCTCATCGCCATTTGAGTTCAAGTATCGATCTTGAGCCCGCATCAACCCGCTTGCAAGCGCCCATACAAGCTTGGACCTGATGAGCTGAAGGAATTGAAGAAGCAGCTCGATGAACAAGAGCGTCTGGGTTTGATCGACCGAAGTTCATCTCCTTGGGGTTGTGGTGTTCTTTTGTCCGTAAGAAGGATGGCACGGACCGACTTTTGCGCCGACACCCACCAATAAGAAGACAATCAAGAACAAGTATCCACTTCCCAACATCAATGAGCTTTTCGAGCAACTCAAAGGTGCTAAAGTGTTCTCCAAGCTTGACCTTCAGATGGGTATCATCGATCAGCATTCGGAACAAGATATTCCCAAGAAGATTCGTAAGCTTTGGTTCTATGAATATACCGTCATGTCTTTCGCCTTGTCAATGCTCCTCCACATTCTCTCGGATGATGAATTTCATCTTCAACCCCTACACAAATGAATTCGCCTTGGTCTATCTTGATGATATTTTGGTCTTTCCAAGAATAAGAAGGATCATGCCAAACATTTTATTGGTGCTAGACAAGCTCGTAGAGCATCAATTTATGCTAAGTTCTCCAAATGTGAATTTTGGCTTGATGAAGTGCTTTATCTTGGTCATATCATCTCCGCCAAGGGATCACAGTAATCCCGAGAAGGTGTCCGCACTGTGAATTGGGAACCTCCTCAATGTCAAGCAGTTCGCAGTTTTCTTGGTCTTGCAAGCTATTGTCAAGATACGTTGAGAACTTCTCCAAGATTGCAAAGCCTCTTTCCAACCTCCTCCGTAAGCATGGAAGTATGTCCGGTCTCCCGAGTGTGATGTTGTTTAATACCCTCAAAGAGAAACTCGTCACGCCTGCCTTGACTCCTCCCGATGAATCCAAGCCATTTGAAGTTTTTCGTGATGCTTTCTTCAAGGTCTCATGATGTGTTAATGCAAGAGAAGAGAGTTGTGGCTTATACTCTCGCCAGTTGAAGCTCAACGAAAAGAACTACCCCACTCACGATCTTGAGTTGGCGGCAGTTGTCCATGCATTGATAACATGGAGACATCTCTTGTTGGGAAGGAAAGTGGACATTTTCACCGATCACAAGAGTCTCAAGTACATTTTCACCAGCCCAACCTCAACCTCAGTGCACTCATGGGTCTAAATGATTCAAGAGTACAACCCAAGTATTGAATATACTCCGGCAAGGCCAATGTCATTGCAGATGCTTTGAGCAGAAGGCTTATCGCAATAGCTTAATCCTCAAGCCCTTTCACCGGATCTCTATGAAGCTTCCCAAGCTGAATCTTCAAGTTGTTCCTCAAGGCTTTCTGCCAACCTCATAGTCTCTCCTACTTTGGAAGATCAGATTCGTGAGGCTCAACTTCTGGATACCATGGTGAAAAAGGTGAAACGTGGTATCGATAAGGGCATTTCCAAGTACAAGTGCTTCCACATTGATGACAAAGATACTCTTTTCTTTGAGGACCGGATTGTGGTTCCTAAGGGTGATCTCGAGAAAGTCATTATGAACGAGGCTCACATTCGCTTCTATCCATTCATCCCGGAAGTACAAGATGTACCAGACCTCAAGCAAATATTGGTGGACTGAATGAAGCGAGAAATTGCTCAATTCGTGAATGAGTGTGACGTCGCAGAGAGTGAAAGGTAACACCAAAGACCAGCTGGTCTCTCCAACCTCTTGCTATTCCGTAATGGAAGTTTGATCATATTGAAATGGACTGGACTGGATTTCCAAAGTCCAAGCGTGAAATGATGCTATCTTCGTTGTCATTGACAAGCTTACTAAAGTGGCTCATTTTCTTCCTATCAAAGAATCCATCACAGCAGCTCGCTGCGAGCTATACACCTCCGTGATTGTCTCCTTGCACGGCATTCCACAAGTGATCTCTTCGCACCTGGCAGCATCTTTACCTCCAAGTTTTGGGATTCTTTTCGTAAGGCCATGGGCACCAACATTCTGTTAAAGACAGCTTTCCATCCTCAAACAAGTGGCCTGTTGAGCGAGTAAATCAAATCCTTGAAGATATGCTCAGGGCTTGTGTCATTTCTTTCGTATGAAGTGGAAGATTGTCTTCCATATGCCGAAGTTCTCCTACAACAACAGCCTTCCAAGCGTAGTTCGGCAAGGCCCCATTCAAATTTCTATGGCGTAGTGCCGATTCTCTCAATTGGTCCGAGACAGTGAACGCCAACTTTTGGCAATGACTTGATCACGTATAGAAGAAATGTGCAAAGTCATTCGTGAGAATCTCAAAGCCGCCGCAATCGCGCAGTAAGAGCTATTATGATGATAAGCACCGGATGTGGTTTTTGAAATCGAGACCATGTCTACCTCCTGCCTCTCCAATGAAAGGCACTCGCCGCCTGATCAAAGGGAAGCTTGCCCCAGATACGGGTCCTTTCAAGATCATTGGCAAAAGAGGCGATCTCGCCTATCAACTTGAGCTTCCATCCAACTTTGCAAACATGCACGATGTGTTCCACGGTCACAGCTTCGCAAGTGCTTCAAGACTCTGAACGCACTATCAACTTCAAGAGATTGACCTTCAAGAAGATCTCCTTATCATGAGCACCCTGCTGTTATTCTTGAAGAAACCGACCGCAAGACTCGCAACAAGTCAATCAAATTCTGAAAGTGAAGTGGTCACACCATTCGACCGAGAAGCCACCGGGAGCGCGAGGATCACCTCCGTCCAATATCCGAGTTCTTTCAGTCCTAGATCTCGGACGAGATCCTTTGTAGTGGTGGAGTGTTGTAACACCCGAAGTAACTTTCCATATTTGTAACTCCAACTCTTGCCATTTTCGCATTGTGATATGATATTCCTCCATGGTTGGGTTTTTTCTCCTTTTGCATTTTGTCCATGTCATGCATTTTTATCATGTCATCATGTGCATCGACGGCATACGTGTTCGCCCCATGATTCCAGCATTTTTTCCGTTGTCCGCTTTTGCAATCCGCACTCCTATCTTCCCCGCTGCCTTTTTACGCTTTTCCGCAAGGGTACTAAACCTTCTCGAAATGGACCGAGGTTTGTCTAGTGGCCTTGGTATACCACCGAGACCACCGGTCAAGTTTCGGTCATTTGGAGCTCGCTTGGTACTCCAACGGTTAACCGTGACTCGCAAAGGCCTCTTTTGTTGCAGCCCAACACCCTTCAAACAGCCCAATAACCCATCTAAGTCACTGCCATGTTCTCCGTGCTCGATCACGATCGTGGGCGAAACTACACCTCATTTGACTCTCCTAGCTCTCTATGCCTATTTAAACATCTCCTCATCCAAACCGGCCTCTTCCCCAAACCCTAAAATCCTCCTCACATCGATGCCGCTGGGCGATTGGAGTGGCCAGACTCTACCAGCTGCACACGGGTCCGCCCGCAGCTCTGCCAGCCTGGCCCCAGCTCAGGCTGGCCGTCTCGCTGCCCGGCGCCACCACGGCGCCTGCGCTGGTTCTCCACGTGCGCCGGCTGCCTGCCACTAGCCGGCCACCGGCTCCACAGCTCGTGCCGGCCCGCTCTGGTTTCTCGCGCGCTGCTCAGGCCACGGCTGGCTGCCACTGCCGATCGGCCTGGTCCCGAGTTCCCACTCAACTCGAGCCCGCTGACCTTCTTCCCTCATATTTTTCTAACGTTTTTATCTCATTGTTATTTCGTGGCTTTCATCGTAGTATAACTCGACATCGTAGCTCCATTTATCCTATATATCAAAATGTTCGTCTAAGAGTAGATCATTTTATCTCATTGGCCATTTTCATTTGAGTATATTATCGCAAATACTGTTGGAAGAGGGCTTGATGTTAGTTTTATTTCAAGAACTTGCACTTTTGTTATTTTTGCCATGATTGATGTGTGCACCCTATGAATTGAGTCCCATGTGTTTTGTAATATGCTATGCCATCTTTCCAGCGTGTATGCCATGTATTTTGTGAGCTATGTGGTGACTAGCACAAGCATGCAAAGTAGGTGTCCGATGTTGCTGATTTCACTCGCTTAGCGATATTTTGATGCTACCGAGATCCATGCATATTTTGAGATACTTCGAAGGGTGTTTGTTAAACATGTCTTGCTCTATCCATCCATGCCTTTGATTGCAATTATGGAGTGCCATAGCTTGAGTCAATCGAGCTCTACTTTTGCTATCAAATGTTTTCGCAGATTGTTTACATGTTATTCAATTTTGCCTAGGTTGTTGTGGTTGATCCATGTATGCTATGTTATTGTTCTTGCCATGTATGTCTTCAATGACATGTCTTCTTGATGTATGTATGATTAGTTTATCATATAAGGCTCTGTAGTGAGTGCATTGAGCTTGTAAACATGCCTACTTGTTATCAGTTTTTGACATGTCATGTTGCTGAATCTGTTAATAAACTTTCAAAATTTACATGGGTGTTACTATATTTTCTGATCCTTTTGGCTTATGGTCAGTAAGGGACTTTTGTTCTATGCTTTGAGTAGATTCATGCCATGCCTTGTTTTGTTATTTTAAGTTCCTGTAGCATGTAGTTTTGTTGCTCAACATTGCAACCTGATGCTGTTTTGCCATGTCCACCGATATTTTGTGCACTTTTGCCATGCTTGTTTGAACCTGTTATGATGTGAACTAGCCGTAGCTCAGTGCTCATCTTTTGTCGAGCATCTTGTGTAGATCACTTCCATATACTTTGTTGGTACGTTTGGATGCAGTAGCTTAATTTCTTGTTACTTGCTAAGTGGCATCATGCTGTTAATGGCGCTTGTGCCATTCTTGTTTTGCTTGTCATTTCCAAACCGCATCCGATTCCGTGATCTTTATATCGATTTCAACCGAAATCATCTCATCTTTCCAGTGGCATACTTGGTTTGCCAAGTTGATGCCTGGTTCATCATTTCCTTCCGAGCGCAATAAGCATTGCATATCACATCTCGCATATCATGTCATGTTTTGCATCATGTTGCTTGTGCATTGCACCGTGATTTATTGTGGTTCCTTTGTTTGTGTTGTTGCTTTGGGTAGAGCCGGAGACGAGTACGTGAATGAGGAACCTGTTGAGAATGCTTACGAGGATCAAGCTTTACAACTCGAGAACATTGCTGCAAGATGACCATACCCGAAATCACTTCTATCTTTGCTATGCTAGTTGCTCGCTTCTTTGCTATGCCTATGCTGCTGATGCTCACCACTTGCAATATCATGCCACCCATATTGCCATGTCAGCCCCTAACCATCCTTTTCCTAGCAAACCGCTGATTGGCTATGTTACCGCTTTGCTCAGCCTCTTATAGCGCTGCTAGTTGCGTGAAGCTGAAGTTTGTTCCTTGTTGAACATGGAGATGTTGTTCCTTGTTGGAACATGTTTACTTGTTGGGGATATCACAATATATATATCGCTATAATTAATGCATCTATATACTTGGTAAAGGGTGGAAGGCTCGCCTTATGCCCGGTGTTTTGTTCCACTCTTGCCACCCTAGTTTCCGCCATACCGTGTTATGTTCCTTGATTTCGCTTCCTTACACGGTTGGGTGATTTATGGGACCCCTTGATGCTCGCTTTGAATAAGACTTGTCCAAAGAAGGCCCAACACTGGTTTTACCATTTGCCACCTAGCCTTTTTCCCGGTTTTCAGAGCCCGAGGGTCATCCTTATTTTAACCCCGACAGTGTTCTTCGAGTGCCGTCTAACCGGGCAGATCATGGGCCACCACGGGCAACTCGAGGGCTGGTTTTACTCTAGGCGACCTATCCGTGTGCCCTAAGAACAGATATGTGCAGCTCCTATCGATTTGTCGGCATACCGGTGGCTTTGCTGGTCTTGTTTTATTGTCAAATGTCTTGTAGTCCGGGATTCCGAGATTGATCGGGTCTTCCGGTAGAAGAAATATCCTTCGCTGACCGTGAGAGCTTATAATGGGCTGTTGGGACACCCGCAGGTAATATCTTTCAAAGCCGTGCTCGCGGTTATGAGGCAGATGGGAAATTTGTTAATGTCCGTTGTAGAAAACCCGGTTGACCTCAATTAAAATACACATCAATCAGTGTGTAACTGTGATGGTCTCTTCTCGTGGTCGGAAGT
>JAHIAM010017569.1:0-17881 GCA_021605205.1 Aegilops longissima | reverse complement strand
AAGGCTCGCCTTATGCCTGGTGTTTTGTTCCACTTTGCCACCCTAGTTTCCGCCATACCGTGTTATGTTCCTTGATTTTATGCTCTCTTACACGGTTGGGTGATTTATGGGACCCCTTGATAGTTCGCTTTGAATAAGACTCGCCCAGAAGGCCCAACTTTGGTTTTACCATTTGCCACCTAAGCCTTTTTCCCTGAGTTCGCGAGCCCGAGGGTCATCTTTATTTACCCCCGCCAATGCTCCTTCGAGTGTTGGTCCAAACTAGAGCCACTTAGGTGCCACCTGAGGCAACTTGGGGCATCTTCGCCGTCAGACGCATCGCTCATCCGGATGTGCCCGAGAACGAGATATGTGCAGCTCCTATCGGGATTTGTCGGCACAATCGGGCGGCTTTGCTGGTCTTGTTTTATTGCTGTCGAAATGTCTTGTAGTCCGGGATTCCGAGATTGATCGGTCTTCCAGAGAAGGAATATCCTTCGCTGACCGTGAGAGCTTATAATGGGCTGTTGGGACACCCCGCAGGGTAATATCTTTCAAAGCCGGCTCATGTTATGAGGCAGATGGGAATTTGTTAATGTCCGTGTAGAAAACCCAAGTTGACCTCATTAAAATACACATCAATCAAGCGTGTAACGTCGGATGGTCTCTTCTGCGGAGTCCGGAAGTGAACACGGTGTTGGAGTTATGTCCGACGAAGTAGTTCAGATCACTTCTTGATCGCTACTAGTTTCACGTCTGCTTTGCTTCTCTTCTCGCCTTTTATGTATGTAGCCACCATATATGCTAGTCGCTTGCTGCAGCTCCACTTTACTACTCTGTCCTTCCTATAAGCTTAAATAGTCTTGATCTCGCTGGTGTGAGATTGCTGAGTCCCCTGTGACTCACTGATACTTCCAACACAGCTGCAGGTTCCGACGAGGCCAAGGCAGGTGACTCAACCGAGCTCAAGTGGGAGTTCGACGAGGAACGTGGTCGTTACTATGTGTCTTTTCCCGATGATCAGTAGTGGTGCCTAGTTGGGACGATTCGGGATCTGTAGCATTTGGGGTATCTTCTTTATTTTGGTTTCAGAGTCGGACATTGAGTGTACTCAATGATGGATGTTTATTTATGTACTGGTGAAGTGGCATCGAAGCCAACTATGTATCTCTTTCCTTATGTATTACATGGGTTGTGTGAAGATTACCTCACTTATGACATTGCTTTCAATGTGGTTATGCTCTAAGTCGCGCTCGACACGGGAGATATAGCCGATCGGGGCGCATACCCGCCCCACTTCTCCCCTCTCTACTCCCCACTCCTCCCCGAATATCTCCTCCCCATCTCTCCGATTGATCGAGGGGATAAACGACGCCGACAAGCGCCAACCTCCGCCGGAGCTCCATGTCGCCTGGGCCACATCACGGGCGCCAGAGGCCACCTCCTCCGCCATTCATCCTCCTCCCGCCGGGACCGCCTCACTGCCGCCGACGCCGACCTCGCTGCCGCCTGCTCTCCACGCCGCCGTGCCCACGCCCTCCACCACGAGCACCACCGCCCGGACCTACATCCTCCGTGAGTCACCGCTGAGCTCCTCGCCAGATGCCTCGCCTGCTGCCGAAGCCTGCCGCCGCTCTGCGGCGCTTCGCACTGAGCACGATCTCGCAGGCGCCTACCTCGCCTTCTCTCCTCAAGCGCTCTCCTGGCTCGAGACGCCGCAGCCGCCCGCCTGGCTTCGTGCCGCCATTGACGCTGCCCCGCTTTTCCTTGTCGCGTCTCACACGCGCTCGACCACGCCTGGCTCGCCGGCGTGTCTGGTTTCAGCGCGCTATCGGCACGCGCCATTCGGTGGTTTGCGCTGCCGCCGCACGCCCGGGTTCCGCCTCATCCATTGCCGGGCGCCCGCTAACGGCTGCCCTGCTTGGCCTTCGCTACTACTAGAAAAAGGGCTATAGATGGATTGACACTAATGGCGCATCAGAAGTTGGTGCGCCATTAGTATATACTAATGGCGCACTACATGCTAATACGCTATTAGAGTTGAAACTACTAATGGCGCACTGCAAAGGGTGGGCCATTAGTATCAATTTTTTTTGAACTAGTGCGCTGTTCAACATACTAATGGCGATCCAGCTTAAGTGCGCCATTAGTAGTTGTACTACTAATGGCGCACTGCAGCGGTGCACCATTAGTATAATTTTTTTGAACTAGTGCGCTGTCCAAACATACTAATGGCGATCCCGTGAAGTGCGCCATTAGTAGTTGTATTACTAATGGCGCACCATGCAAGTGGTGCGCCATTAGTATCAAAATTTTTTTTGAACTAGTGCGCTGTCCAAACATACTAATGGCGATCCGATGAAGTGCGCCATTAGTAGTTGTAATACTAATGGCGCACTGCAAAGGGTGCGCCATTAGTATTTTTTTATTTTTGAAATTACTAATGGCGCATCGCCAGAGGTGCCTATTAGTTACCTGGATTACTAATGGCGATTTAGTGCTGGTGCGCCATTAGTAACTGGGCAGCAACAAGATATTTTGGACAGCCTCCTACCCACACTCACTTTCTCCCCACTTCATTCTCTCCACCTCCTCCTTGTCTCGGTGCCTTCTTTTTCACCTCATTTCCACCATAGATTCATTCAAATTAAGTGGTTAAATTACCTTGTTTTAATAGGTAAGTAAGGGGAAGCTATATTTATGTTGTTCTCCCTACAACAATGTGCACATGCACTTTTTACGCCTAGCTAGATCTATGTATGTTCGTGGTGTTGCATATGTTTGTGGTGTTGCATATGTGTTTGTGTTCGGAGGTGTACCGGTATTTGAAATGCGATAGTTGCCAATATTTTGCCGGAATGTTGATTCATTTCGCTTCAAGAGAATTTTGGCATTAAGCATTCTTTTGGTCCTATTTTAGGGAAAGTCATGCCAAATTTTTGTTTGGTTCTAAAATATCGCTTTTGTTACCTCGCAGCGTACTGATGGTCCGCACGATGACCGAAGGCATCGTGAATAGGTTTTTGAGGTCCGCGAAGGCCGAGATGCTTCAAAAGAACGAGACGGAGATAAGATGTCCGGTCGAAGATGCAAGTGAAGAGCCTTATTCCGACCCGGATTCCGGCAAAAGGGACCACCCGCTTTGCGTGGTTTCATGGATGGCTATCGGTGGCAAGGTGATGAAGATGACTACGAAGTCGCCCATGGGGCCGGGCAAGAAATGTCGAAGGGCAGCAAGACAACCACCGCGCTCAAGCGGCGAGAAGACGAAGAATCCTCTGAGATGATCACGACAAGGATGTATACACACCATCATGTAGAAGATGCAGGACATGATGATGAGGAAGATGCGGAGGCTAATCGCATGATCATGAAGATGATGATGCCGGGCGGAGCGCATTTACGCTGACCATCGATGGGCTGGGTACAGAACCTCATATTCAAGAGCTGCTTCTCAGCGACGGATAACGCCAGAGCTGCCGCCGAGAGAAAGCCAAGATGGATCAACTTGAGTTAGACGCGTTACTCCATTGTATGAAGGATGCAGGCCCGAGGATACCCGCTCGAAAGTAACGCCATGGCTCGAGATGAAGGTAAAACACAAATGACCGACGATGCTTCGACGAGAAATGTCATTCGCACGAACGCCTTCCCAAGGGGAACAAGTGCCCACCAGTTTGAGGAGGCGAAGAAAATCGTGTCCTCTCGACGACCGGACGTGAAATACCATGTGTGCATGAACAATTGCATCATTTATCGGACGAGCACGCTGAGTCTACCATATGTCCGTAAGCGCGCCACTCGATACAAGAAGAGGAAGACAGCCTCTAAAAGTGGTGTGGTACTTTCCGATCACCTCGCTCGCAGCGCTATTTCATGGACCTTAAGGTAAGCAAGTTCCTGCTGGCACGGATAGGAGGAGAAGAAACGAAGATGACGCAAATGATCCGGAGATAGATAAAAAGACAAGATGCTGAGTCACCCTAAGGATGCGAGCCAGTGGCAAGCGTTGAACTTCAAGACTCGGAATTTGGGAACGATCCAAGGAACATCATGCTGGGCGCGAGCACCGATGGAGTCAATCCGCTTGGCAGCCGAGAAGCACACATAGCACCTGGCTCGTGTTTGTGTGGATGCACAACCTTCCCCCGTTATGCATGAAGAGGAAGTACATTCACATGAGTATGCTAATTGAAGGGCCAAAACAACCAGGAACGACATCAATCAGATCCGGGGCTGCTGAAAGAGGAGCTTGACACGCTGTGGAAAACGCCAGCCAATACGTGGACGCCGCAGAAAAGAATATTTCTATGAGAGCCGGACTGCTCACGACGGTGCACGACTATCTCGGTTACGGATATCTCGGCAGGTAGTCCACGGATTTTCTGATGCTTAAGGTGCATGGATGACACAACGACGCCAGCTAGATAGAGATCCCGGTCTTCAAAACGTGTTCATGGGACATCAAGGTGGCTTCGCACGATGACCCGTGGAGGAAACGCAAGGATCTGTTCGATGGTGAAACCGAACTCAAAACGCCTGTACGAGGAGCGGCGAGGAAATAGACAAGCTGTTGAAAAATTGGAAAGACCGCCCACCGCCGAAAGAAGCAAAAGGCGCCAGAGCCGAAAGAAGCGAAGGCGCCAGAGTCTGCTGAAGGTATGGAAAACGAGGTCGTTTCCGACTTGCCGATCGAAGATCCACCGTGCCTCACAGCCTTGATGTCATGCATATCACGAAGAACGTAGTCGAGTCTGCTTGGTACCCGCTCAACATGCCGAGAGGACCAAAGATGGGCCAAAGCAAGGGCAGACTTGAAATCAATGGGCATCGTGCAGAGCTTCACGCTAATGATGATGATGATGATGATGATGATGATGATGATGATGATGATGATGAGGCGAAGCAGACACGAAAGTCGTCCGAAAGGTAAAAAGGCCAAGAAGACCGGAAATGACTACCCTCCCGCTGCTTCACTCTAAGTCGAGGAGATCGAGCAGTTTTTCACCGCCTCCTAGGAGTAAAACTTCCTTACGGTTACGCTGGGAAGATAAGCAGATACCTAGACCCAAGCAAGGCAAGTTCAGGATGAAGTCTCTCGACGTCACGCGTCGATGACGCAGATCACTTCGCAGCCTGTAACCGTGGATCATGGACATGCACGTCTGCGGAAACGCTATTTGGCCTATGAACTTCTTCGACGCCATCTCTAAGTCGACATGGTTTAAGACCTTGTGCTAACCTGCCTGGTTTAAGCTTTTGGGTGGTCTTGAAGTGATTTCAGCAGGTAATTTAGTTCCCTATCCTTGTGTCGGTGTCTCTTTAGCTTAATTTGGGGATTTCTTTGTCACCTTGGAATGAACAGTGGGTAATCTGAGCTCCTTAGCTTCCTGGTTCTTGGTGGTGCCTTGGCCCTTTGCAACCAATGTTGTTGGGGAGATTAGGCTCGACATTGTAGGTGGTGTTCATTATGACCAACGGCACCACACCATGTTTGTTCTTTGGTCCTTGAACCAAGATATAGTTTCACCGCATTAATGCCTTTAATTGAACTAATTTGTGAATGCTGAGTTTCTTGACTTGTCAAGTTGGGACAGTTTGAGATTCAAAGGTTTCAGTGAGTAGATGGATATTTTGTGTGTAGTAATGTTTTGGTGCTTATTGCTTTGGATAATTTTGTGTATGCTTTGGCGATACTTGTCTTAGGAGAGCTCGACATGCTTTATCTAATTAAGTTCTTCGTGTCTTCCTTTTAATCTTAGAATGGCACACCATATGTGTTTGTCAATTTCTAATCTGAATGTATGTAATGATGTACGCACTCAATGGATACAAGTGTTATCTTAGTCATGAGTATTTCTCATCTCAACTTGGAATTTCTCATTTCACTTAGTGAGTATGCATTGAAGCACACCTTCCACTAATAAATTCAAACACCAAATGTTTACATTCACTTGATAAATATTTCACATCTCTCAGACATGCAAATATTCAAGACGGTTTGCTCAATTTGATAACACCATCGAGTAAAACTATTTGTATACAATAAAGTTGCAAAATTCAGATACTTCATAGACATATGTGTGTTGCTTTTGTTTCGCTAAACTTTCTATGGTAGATAAACTGAGTGTTGTGGCCATGCTTGATGCAGAGCTCAAGAACTCAAGGCAGCAGCTCTACTCCGCCCGAGTATCCGAGAAGTCCTACCTCAATACCCACCGAAGTAGATGAGTAGCCACCTCAGATGTTCCTCCTCTCCTCCATTAGAACAGTTGATCTGTAAAGTAGTCTGAGTTAGAGAAATGTTGATCATGTTATGAGGTTGGCAAAAAGCTCACAAGAGCTAATCGCCTCATGTTCGCTCTGAACTGCTATGTGGTGCTGCTCATGGATGATCAGAGAATTTATGCAAATATTCAGAGACACAAAATATTGAAGTTGTAGAATGATTACTTTCCCAAGTGAGAAAAATACATTCTATTCTACCTATTTCATACTCAGGATTGTTGCAGCCAAGAAATGCATAGCCAATGTTAAATGGTCCTATAAATGACAAGTATTCTAACAACTATTCTGCTCATGATCTTATTTTTATTTGTTCGATGAAAGTTGGTTCTTTTCTTCCCAAGTTCACAAAAAATCTTTTACATTTGTAGTGGTTTCCAAAAGCATAATATGACCAAGACAAACATAAACTTTGAGGCTGAAAGGAAATCAAGTAATGAACCACATAGGAATAGAAGGTAAACAAACTATGCTAGTTGAGAATGTACTCGTGAGTCGATCGAAGTGCGGCGACTAATATTTCCTAAAACCCATGTTGGCTAGGATAATTTGCTTTATTACCTTATTTACACCAAGTTTTAGTTAAACAATGATACTTGAATAATTTTGTGCTACTGCTTTTGGTTTTGTGGATGTATTTGACCTTATGGTAACTAGTTGGGGTCAGGTTTGGGGTTTTGATTATTGGTATGAAGTATCGACAGAGGATCTTATTCACACCAAGTTTTAGTTAAACACCGGTACTTGAATGATTTTGTGCTACTTGCTGTGGTTTTGTGGATGATTTGAACTTAAAGGTAACTAGTTGGTTATGAAAGCATGATACTGCTATAACTTTAGTAGTAAGGAATAGATCGTACTACAAGAGTTTCTAGGCAGAGAATGGCATGTTACTACCATAGAGGTACCCAAATATGTAGGTGTAGTTTGTGTTTTTATTTGTTCACACTGCGTTGTATTGCTCAATTAGACAATTAGTCTTTATGAAGAAGAAGAATAAAGTTGTCGCTGTGTTATGGCTGTATTCATCGTCTGCTGTTGTACTTGTGATGATGTTGTACTTGTGATGATGCTACTTGTGATCTTCCTGAAATGACCCATTGGGGACTTCATTACGGGATAATGATATTGCAGTACCCCGAGAGGTTCTTGAGTTTGCCGGAATGTCGATTAACTTCCATTCCAAATTGGTATTTATATGTCCTATTTTCAGCAAAGGTCATGCTGAAATTTTCCGTGAATTTTAGCATGACTTTGCTAAAAATAGGACATATGGGGTACTTGTGACTAATGCATGGGCCGGGTATCTTAGTAGTTAATTAGTAGGATCAAGTGCCCCGCGCATTTGTGACTAATGCATGGCTTTTAGGGTGCCTCGTGTCGATAAAACCAAATGATGAAAGGTTAGGCTTTTAGGGTGCCTCGTGTCGACAAACACTAAATGATGAGACCATGATCTTGTTCCTTGACAATAACCAACTTTTGACCAAACTTTGTTTCTATTTAGAGAGAAACATGGCCCACAACGATGAGGCCGGGGTTCAGCGGCAAGGCATTCTGAGCTGTCCCAGAGATGGAGGAACAACTCACTTGTATGAGGACGCCGCTTTCCCCACCGATCCCGAGACCACCGATGGTACCGCCGAGGATGACCCCACCGATGCCACCACCGATGGTGCACCGAGGATGCCACCATCGATGATGGCGGCGCACGCACGATGGCAGCCAATGAAGAGGCAACGGAAGGACTAGCCCACTGCGTTCGCACCCTCAAGGAGGAAGTTATCAAGTGGACTCCACGGAATCCAATGGCGCTCAATGAATAGTCAAGGGTACTCGCTCAGCTCGGTGCATTCTCCGAGCACCGCCTCGATCAACACCGAGAACCCGAGGCATCCCGACCGAGGGAATTTGCGCAACCTCCTCTTCACGGTTGCACGAACGATACAAGTTCCCCGCTGCTTTTGAAAACACAAGCCTCAAAGGAATAAAGTGAACAATGCTGCCTCACGAAGATGAGCAAGGCCCTGTCTACTTGGAAAAGCAATGAAGAGAATAATCGAGAAAGGTGAGAGTTATGAGAAGACAAGGAGAAAAATCCTTCGATCACCGAAGATGACTACAACGACTTCAAGATCAATTGCTCGAGAACCGCAAACTCCGAATCAAGTCTGGGGAAAGAAATGCGGAGCTGAACTTAGGGGAACACACACTGGTCCCGGCTGTTACAGAGAGGCGGAGCCTATATGGGACAAGGAGGACGCGGAGCGCGATAGCAAGGCCTACCGCCTCTTTGATAAATACGGTGACAAGCGCATCAGGAACTTTGTCGTGGCCCGCACAAGAAGGACCCAAAACAAAGGAGCTTACCACGGATCCAAGACTGGGCGCTTGAGGTTGTTCCGTAAGGAATACCACCCCGGGTAATTAGCTCCATATGGTTGCATTCTAATTAATGAAGCCAAATTTCTAAATGGTTCACATTCCTTGCGCAGTAACGAAAGCAGAGCGCTGGGTCGACTAAGAGCAACCCTTGGGACACCACTCAATAGGGCGTTGAATGTAATGAAGAACAAGGATAAACTCAAGAAGTCGACGCCACCGGTCGTGGTGGCCGCAAAGGCTTGTCCACAAAATGGGGTCATACTATACCGCTGGTGCGAAGGAGAAAAGACCAGCTCGAAAGCCAAAAGCGCGAGGTTCAAGAACTCAAGGCATGTGGCGCGGATTCAAGATTTTCCAAGAGCAAGTGCAACAACAACTCGGAGCGATTTATCACCGCCATTGTGCCTACCTTGATCCAGGGGTTGAGGCGGATTGCGGGCGCCAACAGGGCCGCCTCGATTCCTAGCTTCACGGCCAACAACTCGCAATGCGATGGCGGGCTATTGGTGTCTCCGGCGGAGGCGGATTGGTGTCTCCGACGCCGCATGGGAGCTTAATGCACCCGGTGTACGCCGCCGGCACCTCTGCAGAAGCGCCCTCCGCTAATCAGACGCTTGCTGGCGGTGCTCGACATTAGCCGAGCTCGACGCCATCATCACGGTAACTAACTGCTTCTCTCGCCGAGGACTTCATCTCCTTGCTTTTAACGGCATCCCCGACGCCTCTACATGTTTTCGCAGGGCGCCGACGCTCGCACTCTCCTCGCACTTCGTGAACAACGAGTTGGTCGATGTCGCCAAGGGAAAATCGCTCAACCGGCAACCCCTTGTTCCACGGGTACCCAGATGCCACCCAACTTGTTTAGGGTTCAACTGGTTCGGTGTGCCAGCGCGACGAAGTTGTTACTCCGATTCAACCTGCCGGGCCGACGATGATGACGTGATGACCTCGGCCAGCCGAAGCTGGCCCTCGCTGGTCAAGAGCCGATTCGCTTGGGGCGGGGACACCACCCCAAAGACAACACCGCCACCGTGTTGCCGCCAAGTCGCCCATTGGCAAGACCGACGAACGGTGCCGACATCCCTATGCCATCGATCCAAACATGCATATGGCACAGATCGAACGACGACGACGACGATACATTTGCCAACGCCGATCAAGATCTTTGCCGATCATGGGTACGGTGGCGATTTCATGGGGCCTCCTTTCAAGAACCCAACCCAACAAAAGACGGCGCGATCTAGCTGGTACCGCTGGAGAAGCCAAGTAGCAACAAGCGTTCCGCTGCTCAGCTTCTCAGAGACGCCCACCTGCCGACTTCACCGATCCTCGATAGGCGAGGGTGAAATATTATCAGCCCCAACACACTCAAGAAGGCGGTCTGTGAGCAGAACTCGTCCCATTACAGGAGAAGAAGAAGGCACGCAAAAGAAAGACTAATAAGGGTGCGGGCCAGCCGCACCGAGTACGATCCGTGCTCAGACGGGCCACCTTCACCGAGGATATCTCGAGGAGGGTGCATGTGGCGGTAGGGCGATGCTACCGACAAATATGCTCAATGCTGCAACCGTGCTATGCGGAGTCTCGATGATGTTGTTCTTTCTTTGGAGAAGCGCGCCTCGAGAGAAGGATGTGGTATACCCGGCTTCGTGGGCTAAGGTGCCGAGGGCAAGGGCTTTGTGGATAACTCCATCGGCGCATCTGATCGTCCCGCGGTTTGATGACATCCACACTATGTTGAACCTTCATCCGCCCACTACACCTTCGCTCGCTATTTTCGCGAGTATGGAGATGCGGATCATTCGCGATAAGACCCCGGACATCGTGATAGTCGACCTTCTACATGCGCTCCAAGATCTTGGGCAGGCTGGGACCGCAAGTCGCGAAGTTCTTACTCAAGGCGCATTCGCAAACCAAGATAAGGATAACTTCCTCGCCTTACTTTCCCGAGTAAGTCCTCCCTCAACCGCCCGTAATATATGAATTCTTAGATTTCGATCGCTTTTCTTTAACATTCCGTGTTTCTCGCAAAGGACACACATTGCACGCCATCCTCCTAAGCCCCAAATATTCCATGGCCACGATTTCAACCCGACCGTCACGAACGAGACTACACAAATGTCAAGAAGGTTCTTGATGATGTTCTCCCGCCACGCCTAACTGGAGGCACCTTCACCAGGCCTATTCGTAGCACGGCAAGCAAGTGTTCTCCCACAAACGACGCTCGCTGCGCAAGCAGTCACCGGGTCGAAGGGTGCCCACTACGCCATCCATCGATGCGAGCGATCGACGGGACCATCATCAACTTCGCTACCAAGTAAACTCCAAGATTGGGCCGGAGCTGTCAAGCAATCCAGACGCGACATCGACAAGAATTCTTTCGATCCAAATGGAGTTTGCGGAAATCATCCATCAAGATGTCCTTCGCACTCGGGCAGTTCTACCTCGAAATCAACCGTCAATAGTGGCATCGGCACAATGCTACAAATGCAGGATGACAACGCCTGCTCTTTCATGACTCCCACGATAGACGGCGGCCATCCACGCCTCGTCCCTTGAGTCGAGTTGTCTAGTTCTCAAACATCGATTGGCTCATGTTGTAATTAAACTTTAATGAACTTGTAGTATGTCTATTTGGTTTTGAGAGTCGCTCAACTTAGATGTAATCGATGCTATTAATGTCTTGCTTTTCTTCCGATCGCTCTATTGCATACTTATATATTGCTTATGTATTGTCTCGTGAATTGGTACTAACGCTTGCTTGGCTAGTGCATAGCGATGTCGCGTATGTCGTGGTACAAGGGTAAGGTTCCGAGTTCACGACGATCGGGAGGAGTGTCGGAGACAGGTTCACCGATTCAGCGGTAATAGCACTAAAGGGTACACCACTAGGGCCGAGGCCAATCTAGATACGCCCGCTATCTAGCGGGAGAGGGAGGGAGCGTTGAGGAACCGGATGAAGACGAAGTTTCATCGTGATGATGCTCATCGTGTTGACCGCAGCTCTTCTATGTGATGGTAGTTTAGATGATCGATATCGACTTGTAATGTGAAGACAAACTCGCCACTCGTGTCTCGAGACTTGTAATATAATGTTCTATCTTTGTTCGGTCTTTTCAATTCGAGACTAATATGATGAATTGTATTCAGAGACTAATATGATGAATTGTATTCAGAGACTAATATGATGAATTGTATTCAGAGACTAATCTTCTATTGTATTCGATGAATCTGTGTTGTTGTGTGCTGTCTATATTTTGTCCAATTATACATTTTGTAACCTCGTGCAAAAAACAGAAAATTAAAAAACCTAATATTCATACTAATGGAGCATCACAACAAAGTGCGCCATTAGTATGCCAAAGGATACTAATGGCGATCATCGAACAAAGGCGCCATTAGTATGCCGGGTTACTAATGGCGATCTGCTGCGCGGCGCCATTAGTATGCCAAAGCACTGGTATACATGGCCTCGGAGGCATACTAATGGCGATCCAGCAGGTGCGCCATTAGTATATCAGATACTAATGGCGCATGTGGTGCGCCATTAGTAAAATTTACTAATGGCGTAGCACTAATGGCGCACCACTACGCGCCATTAATGGCCAAATTAGGTGCGCTTATTAGTAGGCCTTTTTCCTAGTAGTGTGTGCCATCGAACGCCGGCCCACACCCGGAAAACTTTAAAAATAGTAATTAATTAATTATATAATTAATGAACTTAATTGATCATGTTTAATTAATCTAATTAAACATTAGTTAACCTAATTAACTAACTAAATTAATTAATAGGTTAATTAGGATAATGTGACAATGATGCACGGACCCACCCGCTAGTTTGATCGTCAACGGTCAGCGCTGACCGATGATGTCATGTCGACGTCAGTAATGGTATTTTCTAAATTAATTAATTTCGTTAATCCTAAAATGACTTAAATCTTTAAAAATTAATATAAAATAACGTGAGTCTGGATGGAAAAACTTTGTACATGAAAGTTGCTCGTAACGACGAGACGAACCCGGATACGCAGCCCGCTCGTCCGCCACGCATCCCTAACCTATCGAACTCGCAACTTTCCCTCCGCCTTCCGCTCGAAAACACGTAAACACCGGGATATTTTCCTGATGTTTCCTTCACCGTATCGCTTATCCCTTACGTTAGGTCACCCTAGCACAACGATTGCCTGCCTTGCTTTGTGTTACATTTGATTGCTCGTTATTTATTGTGTTCCTCCGCTACTCCTTTCCTAGACTCCGAGACCGATGTCGATGCCCTCGTGGTCGTATACGCCACCGACACCTCCTTGTCTCGAGCAACTAGGCAAGCCCCCTTTGATCACCAGATATCGCTTACTCTTCTCTATATCGCTTGCATTAGAGTAGTGTAGCATGTTACCGCTTTCGCTAATCCTATACCGCCGCATAGCTCTGTCCTGCTACCATCAGTGTTACCTTTTACCGCTATCCACGCTTAGTATAGGATGCTAGTGTTCCATCGTGACCCTACACTCTTGTCCGCTCGCCATGCTATATATCGGGCTGTGATCACTCGGAGGTGATCACGGCATATACTATATACTTTACACTATTACATTACCTCGTGATACTGTCGGAGATGGGGGTGAAGCGAGTGGCTCCATCCCAGATGTGGGCCCGGGTTCCCGACGGCCCCGACCGTTACTTTTAGGCGGAGCGATAGGCAGGTTGAGACCACCTAGAGAGAGGTGGGCCTGCCCTCGTCGGCGTCATGGATACTTAACACGCTTAACGAGATCTTGGTATTTGATCCGGTCCGCCATTTGGTCTATACGCACTCAACCAACTACGCTGAACAGCTATGGGCACTCGACGTCGTGGTATCAGCCGGCACTTCGTGACATCACGATCGAGCGACGTACCGGATTGGAACGTAGGCCTGCTCTTGTATTAAGGGGCTAGTTCGCTCCGTCACAGACGAACGGCAGTGTGTGTATGGGCGATGGGCCCTGCACTTGCACTTAGGTTTAGACCGCGGCTGGCTCTCTCAGTGCCTAGGTGGAGCTGCGACGTGTTGATCTTCCAGGTCGGGCATGACCCGTAAAAGTGTGTCCGCCAAATGGGATCAAGCGTGTTGGGTTATGTGGTGCACCCCGCAGGAAGTTAATCTATTCGAATAGCCGTGATCTTCGGTAACAGGACGACTTGGAGTTGTACTTGACCTTATGACAACTAGAACCGGATACTTAATAAAACACACCCTTCCAAGCTGCTGATATAACCCGTGGTCGCCTCTCGTGGTTGCGAGGAGGGATCGCTGGTAGGATTATGCTATGCGATGTTACTTGAGGACTTCTAGCTACTCTCTTCTACATGTTGCAAGACTGAGGCTGCTGTAGCGTAGTCTTCGGCTGTGATTAGATATCCCCTATTATTCCGCATTCTGCAGCTCAGTCCACCGATATGGCCCTTTACACATATATCCATGCATAGGTAGTGTAGCTCTTGCTTCTAGTACTTTGATGAGTACTCACGGTTGCCTTGTTCCCTTTTCCCTTTTTTACCCGTTGTGCGAGTAGACGATGGAGCCCAGAGCGACGCCACTGCCGATGACGACTACTACACTCGAGGCGCCTTACTACGCGCAGCCCGCCGATGACGCACTGAGTAGTTTAGAGGATACTGCAGGAGGCTCGCGCTCTTTTCGACACGTATCCCAGTTTGTGCTAGCCTTCTTAAGGCAAAACTTGTTTAACTTATGTTTGTACTCAGATATTGTTGCTTCCGCTGACTCGCCTATGATCGAACACTTGTATTCGAGCCCTCGAGGCCCCGGCTTGTATTATGATGCTTGTATGACTTATTTATGTTTTAGAGTTGTGTTGTGATATCTTCCGTGAGTCCTCGATCTTGATCGTACACGCTTATGCATGATTAGTGTACGATTGAATCGGGGCGCACAGGCTCTTGGTATTCAACCTCTTTATAACGAGACCAAGGCCCGCCCTTTCTTTCAATCTCAATCGAATCCGCCACTCGCCGATTTCCAACACCCAAAGCTCCAGATTTAGGCGCTTCGACCTTCAACGATGTCCGCCCGACCTGCACGCCGGTGGATGTCTTCCTCCGCACGGAAGAAGATGTGCTAAAGTCGAGAGACGCCAGCTATCTAACCGACGATATTTCAGATAGGCTGTCTCGCCCAAGGGCAGGTTATTCCCACTCCCGAGCCCGGTGAGAGCGTGGTATTCGTGGTCTCACTTCATTCGGGTTTTGGCTTCCGACGGACCCCTTTGTGAGGGGGCTCATGTTTTATTATGGCTGGAATTCCATGACTTGATCTCGAATCCATCCTCCACATCTCGCTGCTCATTGTCGAGTGAAGCCTTCCTCCGATACCCTCACTTCGGATTGTGGCTCAAGACCTTCAAAGTGGAGCCAAGATGATCAAGGGGCATCGTGCAGAGTGCAGAGGTGCTGTTATAAGCAAGAATGCGGACGCCCATGGCCCGAGGGCTTTTTTCAAGAGGACCTCAATTTATGGCAACAGGAGTGGTTTTATATCACCGCCTCCTGGGGCACCAAATGGGCGGCGCCACCTGCCTTCCGCTGGTCCTCCATCGCGCGGGCGCTATGGGTCAATAAAGGGCTCGACTGGGACCGCCCAAGGACGCACTCTCGCAGGTGGTCGATTCGAGACCTCCGAGAGAGAGATCAATCTGTCGAGTAGCGCAGGTCATGCTGATTCGCCGCACTTGCCCTGCAAACGCCGCCTCCGCCTGTGGGACTTTAATCCGAGGGACCACGAGCCTCCAACATTTTATGGGCGAACGCCTGGGAGATGTACCAGCTGTTCTTCGATCACAAGCAATGTGTCCGGACTTAACCGAGGACGCAGTGTGAGCTACAATCGCCGGATACTCAAGTAAGTAGTCCGATCTCGGACATGCTATCCGGATATTTATCATACACTTGTTCTTAAAAGAGCTATCCTTAAACATGAGTGGATAGCAAAAGCAAAACTGATCAGTGTCCGGTCCCTCCCCGAGACCACGCCGGATCCTTTATAAACCACGATGTTAGAGGTTGTGCCTTTGAAGAAGGCTAAGGGGGAACAAGGAACTACTACTCCGTGAAGGAGGCTATCAAGAAAGGGGGATCGAGAATCCTCCTCCAAGGGAGAAGAGGACCGCTTCAAGATCTCGAGACCAAAGCCTCAAGCGGGGAAGAAATCTTCACCAGAGGGTCCTGTGCGGAGATACCCCGCCGCACTATTTCCCAAGGAGATCAGCCTCCAAATGAGCCATAAGTAAAGGGGGGCGTTAAAAGAGAGACATCCCTGCTTTATTTCTCAAGGTAACTGAAAGTTTACCTTGTAGTTCGATCTCAGCCTTCACAGCAGAGCTCGCTCAGGGATCTTGGTCCGAGATGATGGAGAGCTTAAATGCTCCACTGTCAGCATCAAGAGGCGAGGTGGACGACCCGAGGTATCGCCGCGAGGGATTCTCCGACCGCGGGCCGAAGGCAGCCGATGTCCCTCAAAGCCCTCCGTGTCCGCCTCAAAAGGCCACCGGATGAGTCCGCACCAACGGGTGTACGGCCGGAGGAGTCAAGGATCTGCTCGGCGAAGCGCCTATCTCGGAAGATCATCGACGTTAATGGGTACGGTGATTGAAAGGATTTCATCCGCTGAGAGCGGATTGCATGAAGCCGCCGTAAGTTTATCGACGGGTTTTGAGGTACGCAAATGATGTACCTTCCGATAGTTTTGCATATAAATGCGCTCAGATAGATAGTAGCCCCGAGACTTGGTGCGGTGTCAAAATGACGGCGCCGAGGATCATAACCCAGTATAATATGCGCCTTCCTATGTAGGTGGCGAAGCATACGGTGGTTAGTCGGCTGATGAATTTGCCGAATCAAGCGGCAACTTGACGGGCAGATGCGACATCACGCTTGTTAATAAGCGGCTTGACGAGTCACAAGGTATGCAACTTCTCCGGACACTGGTAAGGGAGCTTGACGCCCATGCTTATAACATGTATTGTAACATCCCAAATTTCCTATTTGGAATGTTTTACAATTATAGCTAAGCATCTATGCATTCTGCTTGAATTTGAGTGGCATTTGAAGTTTCGAAGTTTCGAGTTGTTGGAATTTGAATTCAAATTGTGGCAAGGGAAAATTATTTCAAAACTATGCCCGATAAATACTTGAGAAAAAGTATGAGAGGAGTAAACATGACACTCCAAAAATATCAGAGGAAAAACATTGCAAAAGTTTTGAATTCAAATTTGAGTTTTATTTGAATTTTGAAAAAATGAATTTTTATAAAGTTTGGATTTTGCCTTGAAAATGTTCAAATGATAGGAATATTCCCGATCATTTTGATATATATATGTCCTATATAAAATATTTATATTTTATATTTTATCTCTGTTTTTATTTTCAAAAAATAAGAAAAGGAAAGCCTCGGCGCGCCAGCCAACTGCCCACCAATTACCAAAGGGCTCACCAAAGATAGCACTAACGGCCGAGCTGCCCAGCCCACCCAACCGCCCGACCTAACCCTCGCCTGAACCCATCCGGTCGGCCAACCGACGCACGACCCTCCCTCTCTCCCGACAGCGGCCCCACCTCCTTCTTCCTCGCCCACGCAACGCGCGCCGGAGATCCCATGAGATCCGGATTCGCCAGGATCTGCTCGCCTGCTTGCCCTCGCCCAAGCAGTTCCCGCCCTATAAATACCCTCCTCACCCCATTCCCTCGCCTCACCCGACGCCTCCTCCTCAGAAGCTCCGCGAGCACCCGAGCGCGGCCGCCATTAGCCACCCCGAGCCCGCCTGTCATCCCCGAGCCCACCAACCCCACCAAACCGACCTCGCCGTCGCACTTCGAGCTCTCGACTGCCGCCTCGACCACCGGAGACGCTGAGCACTCCGCCTGAGCTGCCGCTGCCGCCGACCGTAAGTCGCCGAGACCACCTCGCCGTCCGATCTAGTTCAACGGTTAGATTAGAACCTCAAGGGGTAGGTTATTTCTAATAAACCGTCCGGTTTATTTTGTTTAGTTAGGTTTTTATTTGAGCCGCCCGACTGCTTTAATCCTAGGGCTGCTTAGTTATATTACTAAGCGCTGAATAGGCCCATTAGCCCGCTTTTATTTATTTTTCGTTTTCTGTTTTAACGAATAGTTTCAGATTTGAAAATTCATATCTTTTAATCTACTTAATATTTTTAAGTGATTCTTTTTTGTT
>JAHIAM010017566.1:0-24712 GCA_021605205.1 Aegilops longissima | reverse complement strand
AGCCATGTGCTTTTTTAATTGCACTATCAGTTTTTAATATATTGAGTACATAAGATGATCAGCTTTGTCTATTTTCTAACCGTAGGTTAAGAAGATGCGAGGATGGGCTGGTAGTTGATGATGCCCTTTACGACACAGCAATGGGTCCCGTACTCACGTAAGACATTATGAATCTTGCATTGTTGGAGATGTGCGCCATAACACCCTTTGCACGCGATAAAGGCAGAAGACACAAAAAAAGGCTATCATGAGCACGGATACGCACGCGAGAGACAATCGAAATGTATGCTAACATAATGTATATTGTTAAGTTGCAGATATCTCCAGCTTCGAGGATCATCTGTGTCGCTCACAGTCGTTGTTGGTTTAACCTATTTTCCGTGATCGCAAAACCCAGAGCCGATGATTATTTAAAATCCATCAATGTCAAGGCGGCGTATCGCACTCAACGAGCCTTTTTATTTTGGCAAATCAAGCAACATGATATTTTTCTCGGAAGACACATTTGCACATAGCGGCGATCGGAGAGTATTGCAAAGGTTTGAGCCGAGGAATTCGCTTAATGAAGGTGCACAACAAGATGATGCTTACACTCGCTCCTCGATGTACAAGATTCCATGTGATGTTCCTAATATCTTTGAGAACCATCATGTCGCTGACGCCGCGAAAAGATTGTCTGTCAGGCCGTGACATACAAGAGTTGATCAAGAAGAAGCCAACGCTCGAGGACATTGAGGATGAAGAAGAAGATGACACTGGGAATTACAATTCAAACCGATACACATGGCGTAAGATGTTGACGCCGCTGCTAAGGATGATGATTAGATTGCTTTTGTCGACGGCTCGTCAAGACGCTTTTTATCTACTATGTGAAATTGTGTTTACATGACAACTTAAACCCATGAACGTGTTGTTTAGTATTTTGTTGTGAGAACATCACTTGTTATGTATGTTCATTTGTGTTTGGTGATTGTATGACTACTAAAAACATGATGACATTGTTGTTTAGTTGTACTCTATATTTGGTCATGGAAACTTGAATTTGATGGCATAGTTTGTTGTTGGACCGCAATTCCTCAACGCCATCGAATGGGAACAAAGCTAACCCGACAGGCCTCTGGATAATTTATTTATTTATTACCAAAAGGGCCTATGGTATTTATTTATTTATGAGCAAAAGGATACGCCTGATTTCTCAAGTATTAGAAATCATTAGATGTTCGCAACACTATGCCCACTCGGTACATGTGTTTCATTAATTACTAATTTCAAAGAAAGTGCGATGTCATAGCCATCAATAATTCTCATGAGTGCTATATACAATCGCAAATAAATAGACAATCATCTTATAGAGGACATCGATTTTGCCCATTATCTTCACAAGCTTTTTTCATCTCCTCATTGTCGCCAAGGACGCTCAACAGCCTGTTGCTTGGCCAAGATCAGAGGAACCGCATCTTTAACCTTCGCCTCAGATCTTCCTCTTCCGCCATTCCTTCAGCCATTTGTCCAACAGCCCAACCTGCTGGTATTGGGATTCCTCGCTAACTAAATAATCAGCGAGTTGTGCGCTCCCCACATCAGCAAATTTCCCGTAAATATAAATCACACGAATCTTCCTTTTCTCGCATCTAATCAAATTGGAAGATCATCAACCAAACTATTAAAAATATCAAGAAATCAAAGCAGCAGAACAACACTTAAAGATATTATTACCCCATGATTCGGCATTTGTAGAAGACTCGCCAAGGTTGAGGATTGTGGTTGAGACACGACGGATGACCCTCGCATGATTTGTAGCGGTGGCACCACTCCAACGGCAGCTGGTCATGGCGAGCAACCGGCATGTGCGTAGTCAAGGGTGTGTGATGAGACCCACAAAGCGATGGTATAGGTGGCGACTTGGCACATATTCTGGTTGTTGCTCGCAAAGAGCAGTGGACGAGTAGTCACGGACATGGTTGTTGCGGCGTGCCGCAGCCTCGATGCTAGGGTGCAGGTAGAGAAGAGGAGAAGCGAATGTTGATATGTCATTTATTACTTGCAAGAGTAGCATAGCACCATATAGTCATAGTCTAGGTTTGTATTCGAACCAACATGTGAACACGCCTCTCTTTTTCTAAAACTCAGAACGCTTTTTAATGGGTACACTAGCTTGTTCTCAGACGCCTTCTCAAGTCTTTGATTTTCTTTCTTTTTATGAGGAAGGAAGGAGGACAAAATTGAGCTTTCGACTCGAACCCAAACCTCTCGTTGAAAACCAAGGGTGCTAGTCACTTATGTGGCTAACATTCCTGGGAGGAGAACGCAGATTTAACGAGATTTTCTCGCAGTTTTAGTTGCGACGCAAGATCGAACGGTCACCAGCTTCGAATGTTATCAAAGCTATCGAGCCCGCTTTTTCTTTTTTTTCCTATATAAAAAAGTATGCTACTTGGTGTCACTTTAGTCAACAAACGACAGCTAACCTTGACCGCTGGATTGACATTCAACGCCCGCGTCGTTGCTTCACTCTTCTTCCTCCACCGCCAAAAGCTAAACCAGCGCCGGAGGGACCGCCGCGCCCCGCCTCCCATGGCTGGTTGTGCCGCCAAGCATGCATCATGGCCACAATCACACCCTAAAACTATGCGCATTTTCCCGGCTCCTGCTCGCTCTTCACCGAGGCCTCACCATCGCCCTCCGCCTTTGGTTCGCTTGTCATGTGCTGCCTCCTGTTGTCAACATGGTCAAGAACCGAGAGGAATAAGGAGATAATCGCATATGGTGAGGATGACAATAGGGACCCAGCAGCGCCACTGCTGTAATTTTGTTTTTCGACGGAGAAGGGTATCAACTGGGTTGTTTGGAGCTGTGGTCTGCCTAGCACATGACCAGCCCAGCTTTGTTTTTTTCCTTTCCGAAATGGCTAGCCCAGCTATTTTGTTTTTGCGTAATAACCAACGAGGGCCTACTTGTTTTTCTATGCCGCTGTCAATGGAAATCTTTCAAGACGAGAAGGATGCATTTTGCCCAAAAAATGGGCTATAAGTAATATTAAATGGCTGTAAAATGAAAAATACAGCAAATAGGCAATTAGTTCCAAAATACTTTTTATTTCGGATTTTGATATTTTAAATTTCATTGTTTTTGTAAAGCGGTAAAATTTCATTGGATTTAAATTAAGGTATGTTTAGTTTTTAAATTAATTTGAATCTGCTAGAAATTTTGGGTTGTATGCTGTTTTGGGACAGATTTGGAGGTTGACTTGTGGGTCTACTAGGTTGACTGGCACGAAAGGCTTTGTCAACTTAGTCCACAAATGATTCTAGTAAGAAGGACTGCTGGATGTTAATCCAACGGCCGCATCGCTTCTTCAATATCTGATCTTCTTGCTCCAACCACCCAAACCAGCGCGGTGGATCGCTCGCCCCGCCCCCATGGTCGGGCTATGTCAGCCAGCACAGCCGACGCCCACCCTACTCCATTGCTGGCCGTGCCATTCCTCTACTCACCCACACCTCCTCGTTATTTTCTCGCAACGCAATCGACCAAGAAACTCGTGATTCCCCACCGCATGGGCAACCACCGCCGAAGTCTTCCCTGCCTCCGCGTCGCTCCATTCCTAGGCCTCGCTCGCCCACCGCCTGTCAGGGGCCAACGTGGTCAATCTAATCCACATCCATCGGACGTGGACGACGCGGAGAGGCCGATACCGGGTCCACGGCTGCACACAAGGAAATTCTCCTTATTACGCCAAAAATAATGATTCCTCAACCCGACATCCGGGACCCACCGGAAGGGCCTCAGATTTCATGAAAAAACATTCTCCGCTGATGTGTCGGACCCACTAGCTATACCTTCACATGCAAGGAGTGCCTCTTATTATGCACAAAAAATACTTCCCGCTAGCTGGTGAAAGTGCGTTATATCGACTAGAGGGGGGTGAATAGGCGATTTTTATGAATTCTTCACTGAGGAATTTGCTGGTGAGGAAATTCCTTAGCGAAGAACTACTTGCAGCGGAATAAGTACTCAGAAATAAGCCTAACAGAATACACGCATGGTCATCATGAAGAAATGAAGACAAGCTCAGAGTACAGAAAGCGTAATCACAGGATAACTCAAGATGAAGACAAACAGACTGAAGAAATTGAACCGAGGAAATTGAGAAAGTCTTCACCAAAGTCTTCAAACACAGATATGAACAAACACTCAACACAAGAATGAGGAAATGAAAGGGTTGAGGAAATAGAACCAGTTGGGTTGGTGAAGACAATGATTTGGTAGACTAGTTCCAACTGCTGTCTCAGCTTGTACGTCTGGGTTGAGCGGCTGAGTATTGAAACTCGAGGACACACAGCCCTGACACCCAACAGCTGAGCACGCAGCTCAGACACCAAGTCCTCACCGATTCTCCTTGAACTAAGGTCACATGCACTCGCCCAATCACTCGTGGTAAGTCTCAGCGACTTCCAAACCTTCACAGACTTGGTCACTCTACGATCCACAATTCCTCTTGATGTTTCTAGACCAAGACGCCTAACCGTCTGGAAGAAGCATAGTCTTCAAAGGTAATAAGCATCGGATCCACGCAGGATCAATTTCTTCAAGGATGCTCAATCACTTTGGGTTTGTAGGGTTTGGTTTTGGGTTTTTCCTCACTGATGATTTTCGCCAAAGTCCTCAGAGGATGGGTTGCTCTCAAATGACAAGTGTCAAGTTCTTCTGAGCAGCCAACCAGCTAGTGGTTGTAGGGGGCTATTTATAGCCTAGGAGCAGCCCGACATGATAAGACATAAATGCCCTTCAATGATATGACCGTTAGGTGGATAAGATATTTTGGGACAGTCAAGGCAGAGAGACAAGAACGGTCGGAAATTTGAATCTCAAATTCTCGTGGCTATCATGTTCTCATCGTAGGCAATCCAAGACTGCGAATTCCTAACTCCTCAATAAATAAATTTCATCGACTGTAAGAACTTCGCCACTAAGAAATTGACTGAATCAGTATGAGATTTCCAAAGGCTTCACTCAAGGAATTGGTAGGTGTAGGATTTTGAGTTGAGCATCACATGGAAATTTTTCCTTAGTATTTCCTAATTCTTTTAATAAAGACGGTGTTTCCTATGACTCAAGAAAGAGAAAACGAAACTACGAAAATAAAGTCTTCACGCTCATGTTCCTCAAATGAATACCAAGTCTTCAAGGTCACACCAATTTCTTCACTTTCAAAGTCTTCGTAAAGTCTTCGTAATATCAAAGTCTTCAACAAGAACTTCATTTTAGGGTCGACTTTCTTCAAATATCAAACTCCTCATAGACTTATAGACCTATGTACACTCACAAACGATTAGTTCCTTAACCTATAAGTCTTCAATACACCAAAATCACTAAGGGCACTAGATGCACTTACAATCTCCCCTTTTGGTGATTGATGACAATATAGGTTAAGTTTTCAACAGGGATAAACATATGAAGTGTAAATGCGATAATGAGGAATTTGATTGCAAGATATAGAAGAACTCCCCAAGATGTGCATAGTGAGGAATTTGCTTTTGAGGCAATGCACATTTGAAGATTTGAATCATGGAGATCTCCCTATATCTTGTAATTCATACACGATTTGACATATAATATGAAGAATTTGAAATGCATGATGAAATATGGTGCTTGATGTAATTCAGCATGCATTTATAACATTAATGAGGAACAAGCATGCAAAATAATGCATCGAGCTCAAATAGATTTGCTATGAAGATTTTCAAGGAGCTCATGAGAATCGAGCATAGTGCAAGAGCATAATGCATCAAAAGTATCAAAGCACCATCGGGTTTAAGATTACAACTCGATCCAATAAAAGTTTCAAGAACGAGAGTTGTAACTTAACAAGAATAAATTACTGTATAGGCAATAAACTAGACCCGCTTGAAGACTAACTCATATTTCTCCCCTTTGTCATCGAATGACCAAAAGGATCGAAATCGAGGACTAACGCCTCAAGAATTTCAAGTTGAGGACGGAGCGCCAAAGATTGTTGGGGTCGGTTGTTGAAGTAGGACCAGCCGCGTGTCGCCCAAGTCTTCATTTTCATCAGTGTCAGATGAAGAATAGGAGCTGGCCACCAAGGAAGGAACTTTGACCTTCTTGTATTTCTTCGGAGGAGGTGCATCAGTCCAATTCTTCCTTGAGTCCCATTGCCGCTTCTTCTTCATCGAGACATGTGAAAGAACAGCCCAAAAGCGCTTGAAGGTTTCATGGAGGTAGTAGTGGTTTTTCTTCACTACATTGTGTGTTGAGGTCGGTTGTGAAGAATGAACCAAACCGACGCTGACCCATTTATGATTACGATCAATCTTCCGATGAAGACCGAGGAGTAACTCACGATCACCATCACCTCGGGTGCAGAGCTTGAGGACTTTGCTTGACTAAGGTATTTATGGCAGAGTCATGTGTGCGAGTCATCATTGGTGGAGTAGATGCTGCTTTGAAACTGTCCATCCAATGGACGAATGCCTTCATCGATCACAGCAAAGAGCCTTGCCCTTGTCATCACCGAGGTAAATGTCCGCTTGAGGACTTCAATCGGGGCAAATAGCTGCAAGTGGTTCAAAGTATCGCCTTGTAATTGAGTGAAGACCTTGTCCCGATGAATCTCATTATCCAAGGCGATAAGGCTTCAAATCAAATGGTGACATAGCAATGTTTGCCGTGAGTCCTCATGAAGAAATCATGGAAGTTGACGGAACGCCATGGATGATGTTGAAAAGCATATTCTCCATGATGCCAACGACTTCTTCATCATTCGTCGTGGCCTTTGATAGGACTCAATGTCTTCGTCGTAATCCGTAGACAGTCCGAGGCACATATAATAATTCCTTGACGAGGAATTTGGTTCTTGGGGCTGCCTTGGCTTCAAAGGCTTCATCAAGACTTGCATATAGTGATTTGAAAGTTCTGTTCGTTGTAGATACAACGAGCACCATCAAGTGGAGGATCGAGTGGTAGAGCACGAAGCAATTCAGTTGTCGGTGCCTTGTAGTGAGTATTTTCGCACATCCAGTCTAATACCCATGAGTTCACGCCTTCAAAGATCTCCGGTGATGTGCAGCTGCATAGAATTGAAGAATTAGTTCTTCATTCCAACATGTATATCGCAGAAATTCAGAAGTCCTCGCATCATGAAGAACACCGAGGACTGGCTCAAAGCCCGGCAATGCATCCATGTCCACATGAGGAATATGAGCATGATCAAGACTTTATCCTTGTTGAAGAGCACCGAGGAATAGAAGTTGGCTTGGCCGGCAGTCCGTAAACGCCTCTTCCTAATGCGAGCAGAATCATATGGATTATAGTCATGAAGAACACGTGCTCGCAAAGAAATCATCAGCCTTGAACTTTTGCTTGCTTGAGAACGGATTCTTTGCTTGGGCAGAGGGTGTCAAGGAGTTGCATCACCACCTCGTGAATCGCAAGTTCAGGTTCTTCACCGAGGAATTTCTTCTTCCTCAACAGTGTACCGAGGATCAAGCAGAAGAAAGGTTCATCAAAGACTAGTGGCTGGAATTTCTTCATGCACAGCAAGTGGGGTGAGTTTCTTCAGAGTCCATTTGGACTGTTTGTGCAGGGACCGAGGAATTTGTTGAGCGGGTGAAGAGAGGAGTATTGGGATGCAGATTTCCCAAAAGTCATCATTCATCACCGTGTGATGCATCCAATATCCACGCTCTTCATCTTCACTTCTCAACACCAGCCTCTTCACCGTGAACCGAGGCATAGGTGAGGAAATGACCGTTGAAGGGATGGCCCACTTCAATTTCTTCATCAATCTGCCCGACGGCAAAGAAAATGATGGTCTTCATCGATCCGATTGGGATCTCATAGTCTTCCAAAAGGAACAAGGTCCTTTGATGGCATGGAGGAAATCGAACAGCATCAATTGATTTTCAATGAGCTGGTCATAGGCTTCATTTTCTTCGAGTCAAGAATCACACGAAACATGCTTTTCTTTTTTTCAAGAGCTCGCTCAAGCAGCTTGGTTTTCTTCACATCGAGGCGATGGAAGAATTGGAGTTGGAGTTGGCGCAGGAGGAGCCGAGGAATTTGGTTGATTTTCTTCAGCACAACTGATGCAAATGTTCTCGACTTCTTCAGCTTTCTTCAGCGCACCACTAGTGGATGCCCCGCAATTTTTCAATGATCGGAATGGGATCATCAGCCTCGAACTAGCATTTTCATCAAAGCAGCCTCGAACGCCATCAGCGTGCCGGTATTCAATTCACGGGTTGAGCCGAGGCTTCACCGAGGAATTGCATGTTGCGTTGGGGCAGCAACATTTGTGAATTTCTTCGTCAAAGTTGACGAATCTGACCTTGGCTCCTTGCCAATCAAAGCATAATAGGAATCAAGTTTTGCCGAGGTCTTGAATTTCGCCGACCTTGAGAAGCTCCTCGTGTCATTTTGACAACGCTTTTCTTCGTGAACTTCTCCTTCTCATTGAGCCTTTTGATTTCTCTTGCCTTCTCAAACTTCCATTTTTCTTCAGCGATGAAGTGAGTCAACATATGACTTTGTCCAGGTGTCAGATGAAATTCAGGCATAGGGGTATTGGGATCCTTGTGCCAGAGATCAATATAGTCGAGGACTTTCTTCGGATCCAACAAAGAGGGCACAAACGCATTCCTTTGGCTCTAGCGGCCTTTTCTTGACGGTCTCTGATGATTTCCGCAAGTTCATCATCAGAAGCTTCATCATCAGAAGGCACATGGAATGCAACCTGTTTCTTCTTTGGGCTTGGCCGAGGATCTCGTCCAGCTGTTGCTTTGGTCTTCAGCTGAGTCGGGCCAGATGATGAAATTGGAGCTGCTGAGGAACTTGCAGAAACGCCTGAGACAATTGAGAAGCCAGCAGTCCTTTGGCATGTAGCCAGGTGCACAGGAACTGAAGACTTTGACGGAGCTGTTGAGGACTTTTGGTGGAGCAAAGCAAGACAGGAGGAATTTGCTTGAGGGTGCCGCCGAGGAACTTGGCCGTGAGGGCGCTGATGGTGAAGCACTTGGCTTATGAGCAGGGTTCTTGGCATGGATTTCTCGGTTTGACCGAGGCCTCGTGAGCAGTAGCAAAGTGGCAGTAATCCTCATTGAATTTCTTCACCGCCTCCTTGGCTTGTTTTGCCAATTTAGCTTGGCGCTTAGCCCATTCATCGTGAAAGTCCTCACCACGCTTGATGCTTGTGGGATCAGCTACTTGGCCAGGTGCCAATGGAGCTCTTGGGCATGGAGGATTGAGAGCTAATTTCTTCATGTATTTTGGAGTCACATATCTGTATTCCTCCATTCCTGCGCTCCATCTCCGCTCAATCTTCTCAATACGCACTTGCGCTTGATTTTTGTTTTCTTCATCGCGCAGCAAGAGTCAAAGATAGATTTCTCTGGGATTTCAAACGCAGTCATAACTCAGGTTTCTTTTCCTCCTTTCTCGGGCTTTACCGCCTGCCATGTTCTTCGGGATGAGGAATTTGAACAATTGAGTTCTCTCAAGAAGTATGCAGTTTTTCTTCGAGGAACGCTGCAAATGAGTTAAGTTGATGAGAACCTAGTGATTCAGCAATGACATGTGTACCTGTGAACAGAGTATAGTTGCGAGGAATTTGGAGAGGTCATATGCTTCTCGTAAGGTTTTTCAAAAAGAACAAGTTTTGAGGATTTTGACCAGATGAGTTTTGAAGAATTTCACTAAGCGCTCTTTTGTCTTAGGTTCCAGAGTTGTACAGATCGAGGATCCACACAATTGAGGAATCTTGAAGAAAATCATTGCTTAGAGAAAGAATCAAGAGCATATTTTGTTTGAGGTGTTCATATGTGTGAAGATTTGAAGAATAAACACCTTTAAAGATTTTCAAGAAGGTTTGAGAATCAAAGCGAGTAATAAAATAACTTTTAATTACTCCGGTGAAGAACACGATTTAACCAGGAAGAACAGTTGGGAAGTTCGCTGCTCAGATCTTCCACGCCTCTAACTTTATGGAGGGAGACAGCTACGGGCGGCGGTGGAGTGAGGATTTCGCAGTCGGGCTGAGTACGCCGGGCGACGAGGTCGAGGCAAGGAAGCTTTTCCTCACCGGCGATTTATGGAGAAGCGGTGGCTTAGGGTTTGAGGAGCTCGAGCGGGAGAGAGGGTCGAAAGGAGTAAAAGAAGTGAGGAAGGGAAGAGGGTATTTATAGACACGGTGAAAATGGATCGCCTCAAGATTTAGGACTAACGTGTTCTGACCATTTCCTTTCACGACATGTGTCATCCACATACTCGTAGTGAGAGATCGTACGATTGTGGATGAGTAAATAATGCATCGTGGGATGCGGAACGGTTTGAGCGGCAAAACCGAATGTTTGGATAAGATCAGTTTTAAAGTTCCGTCAGCAATTTCTTCAATTGTCAAGGACATAAGTGAAGATTTTGAACGAGTTTCAAAATAGAACGCATATGAAGAATTTGTAATAGATTGGGTTGAGTATAGCATAGAGGGGAAGGGTCCGATCACATTCACTTAGCGTAAAAAGCGATTTGAAGAAATAGCCATAAGTGAATGTCAGAGAGACATAAATATATATATATATATATATATATATATATATATATATATATATATATATAGCCAATGAAGAAACACGATTTGAAACAAAGAAGATTTTGCAAAGTTGAAGAACTTGAAAATCAAGAATTTCAAAAACTCAAATTGAAGATTTTCAACTTTGGTGGTGGCGTGACTCCATCAGATAAGAATGATGATTTCAGACACCGCTGCATAATTGTCGAGGGTTCGAGAATCAAATTCTTCATTAATTTCTTCACACTAAGAGTGTTATTCTTCATTGATTGAAGAAAACGCTTCTTCATGTGTTGTACATCTAAGTCATCAATTTTGCATAAGTGTTAGGATGTGTGTCCTTTCAAAGAACGCTCAAGATTCTAAGATATTTAGCTCACACCGCAACTTGCTAAATCTCTTCTCATCCAAGGGCTTAGTGAAGATATCAGCTAGCTGTTCTTCGCCTTCACATGCTCGATGGAGATGTCGCCTTCAACACATGATCATGAAGAAAATGATGACGAATTTGAATGTGCTTTGTCTTCGAAAGTGCTGAACGGGTTGTGAGCAATCTTGATGGCACTCTCATTGTCACAAGAAGAGGCACATTCTTCACGTTGATGCCAGTCCTTGAGAGTTTGCTTCATCCACGTAAATTGAGCACAACACGAGCCAAGAAGAATGTATTCAGCTTCCAAGAGAGATGTGATACGCAGCTCGCTTCTTCGAGGACCAATGCACCAAAGATCGTCCGAGGAAATGACAAGTACCAGATGTTGACTTATGTCCACACGATCACCAAAGATAGTCGAGTGTAATATCCAATGAGATCAAAAGTAGAGCCCTTTGGGGTACCATAATCCTAGTGTTGGTGTGTGAGCTAGATATCAAGAATATGCTTCACAGCCTTATGGTGTGATTCTTCTGTAGCTTGAAATCGGGCACACATGCAAACACTAAGCATTATATCTCGCCTAGATGCACATAAGTACAATAAAGAACCAATCATGGAGCGGTATACCTTGTGATCAAGTCAATACCATTTTCATCAAGGCATAGATGGCCATTTGTGGGCATAGGAATTTTGACGCTTTTGCAATCTTGCATGCCAATTTCTTCAGACATCTTTGAGGTATTTCTCCGAGATATGAATATGCCATTGTGTTGTTGATTTAATTTGAAGACCTAAGAAGAATTTCAACTCTCCCATCATAGACATTTGATATTCTTCACTCATCATATAGGCAAATTCATCACTATAACGCTGGTCAAGACAGCCAAAGATAATATCATCAACATATATTTGGCACACAAACAGTTCACCATCATAAGATTTAGTAAAGAGAGTAGGGTCGAGTGAACTGGTGTGAAGCCATTCTTCACGAAGAATTCCTTCAATGTATCATACCACGCTGGGGGCTTGTTTGAGACCATAGAGGGCCTTATTAAGTCCAAGACTTTGTCGATTCTTTGGATCTTCAAAACCGGGGTTGAGCAACATATACTTCTTCCTCAAGCTTACCATTGAGGAATGCACTTTTCACATCCATTTGATATAAAGTGATATTGTGATGGTTAGCATAGGCGTAGTAATATGCGAATAGACTCAAGTCTAGCAACAGTGCAAAAGTTTCATCAAATCAATTCTTCAACTCGGTGTAGCCTTGAGCTACTAGTCGCCTTATTCCTCACCACAAGACCATTTTCATCTTGCTTGTTATGGTAGATCCACTTTGTGCCAATGATATTATGCTTATGCAGGATCTGGACGCTTGACTAGTTCCTATATTGTTGAGCTCGAATCGATGTAATTCTTCTTGCATAGCCTCGAATCCACTCCGCCCGTAAATGCTTCATCTACCTTAGTGGGCTCTGTGATAGAGACAAAAGCATAGTGCCCACAAAAGTTAGATAAATGTGAAGCTTTTGAGCGTGAGAGGACCCGGCGCTTAATGTCATCGATGATCTTCCACTTGCACTTCTTTTGCAACGCGAGGATGAGCTGGTTGTCGCCGAGGAATTTGATCATTTTCCTCAGACCATTATCTTCAAAGATTATCTTCAAGTGCATCACCGACGTTTTCAGCAGACAAGAATGAATTCTTCAAAGAGTTTCTTCAAGAGGAATGACATCCTCAGCTGCCTTGAACCTGATTGAATCCTCGTGTGCTGGTTCATCTAACACAGAAGGTAGGTGCTCTTTGCAGCCATTAAATTCATCGAACCAAGACATCTACAAAGGTCAACAATCTTGTGAAGAGTGATGTTGAAGACTCAGAGGTGTGCGAGTCCTTTCCGTAACCAAGCATAAACCTTCATGTGCTTTGCAAATTTAGAGTTGTGATGAGGATCTCTAATCCAGCATTTAGCAATCAAGACTTTGAAATAACTTACATTGGGTTTCTTGTCGGAGGAGTTCATAGGCAATCTTTTGAAGAATTTGTGAAGATATACTGCTGATGATGTGGCACGCAAGATCAATTGCATCAATCCAAAAGCGACTAGGCGCTTTGTATTCATCAAGCATAGTGCGAGCCATCTCAACAAGAGTTCTCGTTCTTGCGCCCACGACGCCATTTTGCCGAGGAGTATAAGGAGCAGATAACTCATGAGTAATACCAAGTTCATCAAGATAGGCATCAAGACCGAATTCTTGAACTCAGTTCCATTGTCACTCCCCGATGTGCTTGATCTTCACACCAAAGTTGGTTGAAGCCTCGAGGAAAATCGCTTGAAGACTTCCTGCACTTGATTTTTGTAAGTAACAATGTGTACCCATGTGTAACGAGAGTAATCATCAACAATAACAAAGCCATATAGAGATGCATCATTAACGATAAAGATAGTAATGATTGGGACCAAAGAGGTCCATGTGAAGCAATTCAAGGGACGAGTAGTGGTCATGATAGTCTTCGCTGGATGCTTGGCCTTGGTCATTTTTCCAGCTTCACAAGCTCCACAAGTGATCCTTGAGGAATTTGACATTTTCAATGCCAATGACATGCTTCTTCTTTGCAAGCGATGCAAATTCCTCATGCCTCAAGTGACTAAGTCGCCGATGCCATAGCCAGCTCTTCTCAAGCTTTTGCAAGTAGACACACGGCTGGTTGTGGTCCCAGAGAGAAGTCAACAATATACAAGTCTCCTCTCCTAAAGCCTTCAAGACTTTGGAATTGTCGCCCATAATCACAACACAATGATACTTGCCAAAGATAACTACCATATCAAGATCACAAAGCATTGAGATCGACATGAGGTTGTATCCTAAGGACTCAACAAGCATGACTTTGTCCATGTGTATGTCCTTAGAGATCGCAACCTTACCAAGACCCAATACCGACTTTTGCCTTTGTCAGAAAGATGATATGCTTCGATGTGACGGTGATAAAGGAGCATCCATCAATAGATTCTTGTCACCAATATGTGATTTGTACATCCACTATCGAGAACCCACTCGCTGGTTTTGGGTTGACATCCCGCAGATGAATTAGTATAACTTACGATCTCATATACTTCATCGCTGAAGAATATGATATCAAGTTCATCGATGAATTTCATCACCAAGATAAGATAAGCAAGGCAGGAGGACGTGAAATGAAAGTTCATTTCATCATGGTTAGCCTCGCCCTTTCGTGCATTTTGTCGTCCCCAAGAAATTCTTCAGACGTTAAGGCACGCCCGAGACCTGACCTCGCAGAAGAGATTAGTTCTTTTCTTTACCACCCACATCTGAAGGGGTGGCAAAGAGTTCATCACTCATGAGCACCATACGAGAATGGTGGCATAGAGGCCAATCCATTTCTGCTTCACATAAGAGGGGTTAGGTAAGCATATGAATAAGCAGAGAAATTCATCGAGGACTTATGAACATATTGGTTTGAAGAATAATGCACATATTCATAGCCCTTAGCTCTACCTCATAAACAGAGTTGTTAGCACGATGATAATCATATGAGGACTTTGATCCTTTGAGGAATTTGATCCACGGAGGAATTTGGTCTCAGATGAGGACTTGGATCCATATGAAGAATTTGATCTGGGGTTCCTATTCTTCATGTGTGGTGTCATGATGACATTCACCTGAAGACTTTCAAGGCACATCTTGGGAACCCAGATTTTCTTCATAGGGAAACCGCTCCTCGCAGCTTAGTGCCAACATATCTAGCAAATACTTCACCATTCTGATTTTTGAACAGTTTATAGTTGGAGTCAAATGACTCATCGAAGAATGAGGAGATTTGCATGTAATGCCAGATAAGTTAGATGGATCAACTAGAGGTCCCTTTGCAAAGAACCCATGAGGTTTTGGGATACCGCCAAAGCTTCCAATATGTTCCATCAAGATTGAGTTTCCTCTCAAAGGCACAACCTCTTTCCTAGGGTTCCTATTGAGGATCTCTTTTAAGCACATCACAAAGAGTCTGATGCCCTTTGAGGCTTTTGTACATGCCTGTCATGTATAATTCCTTCAGCCCCGTGATCGTCAAGGATACTAGCAATGTCCTCGATGAGGAATTAGTGATAGAGAGGCAGGTGAAGAATTTGTAACAATTGAAGCATTTGAACATTCAGTGTGAAGAATTAGCAGATTCACGCTCGATGCACTTCAAGCATGGAGGAACAAATTCTTCCCGAGAAGTGCTGATTTGTTGAGCAAGTGATGAATCGCTTCTTCAAGATCTTCATAACTCATTCTTAGCTTCAAGATCTTGCTTTTGAAGAAATTCATAAGAAAGTTTCTCATGATCGATAAGAGAGTGTTATGATGACCTTGAAGGTTGTCAAGCCTAGATCAAGTCTCCATCATTTTCACATGTATTTTAGTGCGATCCATTTCTTCACCTAACATATCATCACTTTTATCTAGCATGTTTTGAACCTTTTCCAAAGCCCTTTGTTGTTTTACGCAATTTTAGCAAGTTTTGAGTAACTCGGCTTTAGATCTTCATCGATTCATTTTCACTAGATTTGAGGAGGTATATTTGAGTACCTTGGCACCCTTTGCCATGAAGCAATAGGTGGAGTGTAGTCATCACTATCTTCATCACTTTGTTGGTGAGGTCATTTTCTTCAGAGTTGAAGATAGACTTGTCGACGAAAGCAAAGAGTAGAGCTAGACTCGCCACACTGCACTCAGATTTTTCTCGATGCCTCCTCTTCCTCATGTTCCTCGATTTAGCTTCAGAGTCCATTTCCTTGCCAATGAATGCCCGAGCCTTTTGGAGCTGCTTTTGTGAGAAGAAGGCTTTGAGGATTTCGATGATGAAGATTTTGATGATTTCTTCTTCTTCTTCGGCCATCGTAATCGTAATCCTTGTGTTTCTTTTTCATTAATTCCTTTTCCCATCGAGGACAATCTTGGATGTAGTGACCAGGTTTCTTGCATTTGTGACAAAGTCTTCTTTATAGTCACCGGATGAGGAATCACCGCCTCCTTGAGGATTTTCCAAATCGACCACGCCTTGAGAACTTCTCGAATTTCTTCACGAAAGCAAAGCTAGCTCCTCGCCTAACTCTTCAGATCTCCAAGGCTACTACCGTAGTCTTCACACTCAGATTCGCATACACAGCCTTGGCCTCGTGGCACGCTGTTTTTCCATAGCTAGAACCATAGAGATCTCTTTCAAAGAAGTCGAACTCATGAGTATTTAGCCTCGAGGATATCAAAGGGATCAAGTGACTTGTAGTCAGACGCCTTGTATCATCAAGGCCGAGTATCAAATGAGGAATCAAGCAATCTTAATAATTTCTTCACCACCTCATGGTCGGTGATGTCAAGCGGCACCAAGGGCTTGAAGCTCATTCGAGATGTCAATGAGGCGATCAAGGTTAGTTGAACATTTTCGCTGTCGAGTCTTTTGAAGCGTTGAAGAGATTCTCAAGAACATCAACTCGAGAGTCACGCTGAGTTGAGACTCCTTCATTTACTTTGGACAATTTCGTCCCTGATGAGCTTGGCAGATTCCAAAGCACTCACTCTTCCATATTGACCTTTGCTCGATGGCTACATATGATATTCTTCGCTTGAGAATCGAGTTGCTTGAATCTCTTCACATCAGCAAGATTCGTGAGAAGGTGTGACCGAGGGAACACCATTTTCCACAACATACCGTAGATTGTTGTCAATTGCTTCAAGATGCATTCGCATCTTGTTCTTCCAAAGAGGGGTAGTCCGTCCCATCAAAGGTAGGACACCGCTGAGACCTTGATCATGCTCAAGGGTCGACATAACTAAAACTCCGTGGTTAAACTAAAATCACACGTAACAAGGGAGTACCTTGCTCGATACCAATTGAAAGTGCGTTATATCGACTAGAGGGGGGTGAATAGGCTTATTTTATGAATTCTTCAATCGAGGAATTTGATGGTGAGGAAATTCCTTAGCTAAGAACTACTTGCAGCGGAATAAGTACTCAGAAATAAGCATAATGTATCACACGATGGTCATCATGAAGAAATGAAGACAAGCTCAGAGTATGTAAAGCGAATCACAGGATAACTCAAGATGAAGACAAACAGATCAAGAAATTGAACTCGAGGAAATTGAGAAAGTCTTCAACAAAGTCTTCAAACACATATATGAACAAACACTCAACACAAGAATGAGGAAATGAAAGGGTTGAGGAAATAGAACCAGTTGGGTTGGTGAAGACAATGATTTGGTAGACCAGTTCCAACGCTGTCTCAGCTTGTACGCCTGGTTGGAGCGGCCGAGTATTGAAACTCGAGGACACACAGCCTCGACACCCAACAATGAGCACGCAGCTCAGACACCAAGTCCTCACCAGATTCTCCTTGAACTAAGGTCGATGCACTCGCCCAATCACTGTGGTAAGTCTTCAAAGCGACTTCCAAACCTTCACAAGACTTGGTCACCGGCGATCCACAATTCCTCTTGATGTTTCTAGACCATGACGCCTAACCGTCTGGAAGAAGCACGCCTTCAAAGGTAATAAGCCGCCGATCCACGCAGATCAATTTCTTCAAGATGCTCAATCACTTTGGGTTTGTAGGGGTTTGGTTTTTGGGTTTTTCCTCCTCGATGATTTTCGCCAAAGTCCTCAGAGGATGGGTTGCTCTCAAATGACAAGTGTCAAGTTCTTCTTCGAGCAGCCAACCAGCTAGTGGTTGTAGGGGCGACTATTTATAGCCTAGGGAGCAGCCCGACATGATAAGACATAAATGCCCTTCAATGATATGACCGTTAGGTGGATAAGATATTTTGGACAGTCATGGCAGCAAGACAAAGAACGGTCGGAAATTTGAATCTCAAATTCCTCGTATTATCATGTTCCTCATCGTAGGCAATCCAAGACCGGCGAATTCCTAACTCCTCGCCGAATAAATTCTCAATGACCGTAAAACTTCGCTCTCTCACATCAAGAAATTGACCGAATCGTATGAGATTTCCAAAGGCTTCACTCAAGGAATTGGTAGGTGTAGGATTTGAGTTGAGCATCACATGGAAATTTTTCCTTAGTATTTCTCTACCCCTTTAACAGCAGACGGTGTTTTATGACTCAAGAAAGAGAAAACGAAACTACGAAAACAAAGTCTTCACGCTTCATGTTCCTCAAATGAATACAAAGTCTTCAAGGTCACACCAATTTCTTCACTTTCAAGTCTTCGTAAAGTCTTCGTAATATCAAAGTCTTCAAATAAGAACTTCATTTTTAGGGTCGACTTTCTCCAGAAATATCAAACTCCTCATAGACTTATAGACCTGTGTACACTCACAAACAAGATTAGTTCCTTAACCTATAAGTCTTCAATACTCCAAAATCACTAAGGGCACTAGATGCACTTACAATCTCCCCTTTTGGTGATTGATGACAATATAGGTTAAGTTTTCAACGGGATAAACATATGAAGTGTTTATGTTGATAATGAGGAATTTGATTGCAAATATAGAAGAACTCCCCGCAGATGTGCATAGTGAGGAATTTGCTTTTGAGGCAAGGCACATTTGAAGATTTGAATCATGGAGATCTCCCCTATATCTTGTAATTCATACACGATTTGACATATAATATGAAGAATTTGAAATGCATGATGAAATATGGTGCTTGATGTAATTCAGCATGCGACGATAACATTAATGAGGAACAAGCATGCAAAATAACGATCGGAGCTCAAATAGATTTGCTATGAAGATTTTCAAGGAGCTCATGAGAATCGTGAGCATAGTGCAAGAGCATAATGCATCAAAAGTATCAAAGCATTATCGGGTTTAAGATTACAACTCGATCCAATAAAAGTTTCAAGAACGAGAGTTGTAACTTAACAAGAATAAATTATCAGATATAGGCAATAAACTAGACCCGCTTGAAGACTAACTCATATTTCCCCTTTGTCATCGAATGACCAAAAGGATCGAAACCGAGGACTAACGCCCCGGAGAATTTCAAGTTGAGGACGGAGCGCCGCCAGCTGTTGGGGTCGGTTTTGAAGTAGGACCAGCCATGTGTCGCCCAAGTCTTCATTTTCATCTGGTCGCGAGATGAAGAATAGGAGCTGGCCACCAAGGAAGGAACTTTGACCTTCTTGTATTTCTTCTCGAGGAGGTGCGTACTCACCAAATTCTTCCTTGAGTCCCATTGCCGCCTTCTTCTTCATCAGAGACATGTGAAAGAACAGCCCAAAAGTGCTTGAAGGTTTCATGGAGGTAGTAGTGGTTTTTCTTCACCGCATTGTGTGTTGAGGTCATGATGTGAAGAAATGAACCAAACCGACGCTTGACCCATTTATGATTACGATCAATCTTCCGATGAAGACCGACGAGTAACTCACAATCACCATCACCTCGGGTGCAGTAGTTTGAGGACTTTGCTTGACCGAGGTATTTATGCAAGTAGTCATGTGGCGATGAAGGAAATATGCCCTAGAGGCAATAATAAAGTTATTATTTATTTCATCATCATGATAAATGTTTATTGTTCATGCTAGAATTGTATTAACCGAAAACATAATACATGTGTGAATACATAGACAAACATATAGTCACTAGTATGCCTCTACTTGACTAGCTCATTAATCAAAGATGGTTATGTTTCCTAACCATAGACATGTGTTGTTATTTGATTAATGGGATCACATCATTAGGAGAATGATGTGATTGACATGACCCATTCCGTTAGCCTAGCACTTGATCGCTTAGTATATTGCTATTGCTTTCTTCATGACTTATACATGTTCCGTAACTATGAGATTATGCAACTCCTGCTTATCGGAGGAACACTTTTGGTGCTACCAAACGTCACAATGTAATCGGGTGATTATAAAGGAGTACTACAGGTGTCTCCAAAGGTACATGTTGGGTTGGCGATTTTGAGATTAGGTTTTGTCACTCCGATTGTCGGAGAGCTATCTCTAGGCCTTCTCGGTAATACACATCACATAAGCCTTGTAAGCATTGCAACTAATAAGTTAGTTAAGTAGATGATGTATTACGAACGAGTAAAGAGATTTGCCGAGAACGAGATTGAACTAGGTATTGATACCGACGATCGAATCTCTGCAAGTAACATACCGATGACAAAGGGAACAACGATGTCGTTATGCGGTTTGACCGACAAAGATCTTCAGAGAATATGTAGGAACCAATATGGGCATCCAGGTTCCGCTATTGGTTATCGACCGAGAATAGTTCTAGGTCATGTCTACATAGTTCTCGAACCCGTAGGGTCCGCACGCTTAACGTTACGGATGACAGCTTTATTATGAGTTTACAAGTTTTGATGTACCAAAGTTTGTTTGGAGTCCCGGATGTGATCACGGACATGACGAGGAGTCTCAAATGGTCGAGACATAAAGATTGATATATTGGAAGCCTATATTTGATATCGGAATGGTTCCGTGAAATCGGATTTTACTTAACACCGGGGTTACTGAACCTCCCGGGGATGTTGGGCCTTAGTGGGCCATAAGGGAGAAGAGGAGGGCCGGCCAGGCAGGCCACAGACCCTCCCCTAGTCCTAATAGGACACAGGAGAGGGGGCGCGCCCTTCCTCTTTCCCCTCTCCCCTTTCCTTCTCCAACAAGGCAAGAGGGGGAGTCCACTCCCGGGAGTAGGACTCCTCCAGCGCACTCCTATGAGGGCCGGCCGACCTCCCTCCCTCCTTTATATACGGGGGCAGGGGGCACCCCATAACACACAAGTTGATCTACGGATCGCTCCTTAGCCGTGTGGTGCCCCTCCACCATATTCCACTCGTCATATCGTCATGAGCTTAGGCGGCCCTGCTACCGGTGGAGCATCATCATCGCCACCACACCGTCAGGTTGACGGAACTCATCCCCGACGCTTTGCTGGATCGGAGTCCGGGATCGCCATCGAGCTGAACGCAGCTGAACTCGGAGGTGCCGACGCTCGTACTTGGATCGGTCGGATCGTGAAGACGCATTTACTACATCAACCGCAAGTTGTCATAACGCTCGCCACGGCTCACGAGGGTACGTGGACAATACTCTCCCTCTCGCTATGCCATCACCATGATCTAGCGCGAGCGAGGGAAAATTTTGAAATTACTACGTTCCCCAACAAAGGGCATCCGAGCCGGTTTTATGCGTTGATGTCATATGCACGAGTAGAACACAAGTGAGTTGTGGGCTTATATAAGTCATACCGCTACCAAAGATGTCATACTTTGTTCAGCGATATTGTGAGATGAAGCGCCCGGACCGACATTACGCAGACGCTTACGCGAGACTGGTTTCACCGCCGAGCACTCTTTGCTTAAAGGTGACCGGCGGTGTCTGCCTCTCTCACTTTAGTTGAACCGAGTGTGCTACGCCCGTCCTTGCGCGAAGGTTAAAACAGCACCAACTTGACAAACTATCATTGTGGTTTTGATGCGAGGTAAGAACGGTTCTTGCTCAGCCCGTAGCAGCCACGTAAAATTTGCAACAACAAAGTAGAGGACGCCTAACTTGTTTTTGCAGGCATGTTGTGATGTGATATGGTCAAGACGTGATGCTATATTTTATTGTATGAGATGATCATGTTTTGTAACCAAGTTATCGGCAATCGGCAGGAGCCATATGGTTGTCGCTTATTGTATGAAATGCAAAGCTATGTAATTGCTTTACTTTATCACTAAGCGGTAGCGATAGTCGAGAAGCAATAGTTGGCTAGACGACAACGATGCTACGATGGAGATCAAGGTGTCGCTACGGTGACGATGGTGATCATGACGGTGCTTCGAGATGGAGATCACAAGCACAAGATGATGATGGCCATATCATATCACTTATATTGATTGCATGTGATGTTTATCCTTTATGCATCTTATCTTGCTTTGATTGACGGTAGCATTTTAAGATGATCTCTCACTAATTATCAAGAAGTGTTCTCCCGAGTATGCACCGCTGCCAAAGTTCGTCGTGCCTGCAGACACCACGTGATGATCGGGTGTGATAAGCTCTCACGTCCATCTACAACGGTGCAAGCCAGTTTTGCACACGCAGTAATACTCAAAGTTAAACTTGACGAGCCTAGCATATGCAGATATGGCCTCTAACACGGAGACCGAAGGTCGAGCGTGAATCATATAGTAGATATGATCAACATAGTGATGTTCACCATTGAAAACTACTCCATCTCACGTGATGATCGGTTATGGTTTAGTTGATTTGATCACGTGATCACTTAGATGACTAGAGAGATGTCTATCTAAGTGGGAGTTCTTAAGTAATATGATTAATTGAACTTAAATTTATCATGAACTTAGTACCGATAGTATTTTGCTTGTCTATGTTTATCGTAGATAGATGGCTCGGCCGTTGTTCCGTTGAATTTTAATGCTCCTTGAGAAAGCAAAGTTGAAAGATGATGGTAGCAATTACATGGATCGGGTCCGAATTTGAGGATTATCCTCATTGCTGCATGTAAGAATTACGCCCCGAAGCACCGCTGGTGCCAGCCTCGCCGTAGAGCAACGCCGTGGTTGTGAACGTCTCGCGAGCAAAGTCGATGACTACTCTATAGTTCAAGCAGCTATGCTTTACGGCTTAGAACCGGTCTTCAACGACGCTTTTGAACGCCATGGAGCATATGAGATGTTCCAAGAGTTGAAGTTAATATTTCAAGCAAATGCCCGGATTGAGAGATATGAAGTCTCCAATAAGTTCTATAGCTGCAAGATGGAGGAGAATAGTTCTCACAAGGAGCATATACTCAAAATGTCCGGGTATAATAATCACTTGATTCAACCGGGAGTTAATCTTCCGATGATAGTGTCATTGATGAATTCTCCAATCATCGCCACCAAGCTACAAGAGCTTCGTGATGAACTATAATATGCAAGGGATGACCAAGACAATTCCAGCTCTTCGCAATGCTAAAAGTCATGGAGGTAGAAATCAAGAAAGAGCATCAAGTGTTGATGGTCAACAAGACCACTAGTTTCAAGAAAAAGGGCAAAGAGAAGAAGAAGGGGAACTTCAAAAACAACAGCAAGAAAGTTGCTGCTCAAGAGAAGAAACCCAAGTCTGGACCTAAGCCTAAATCGAGTGTTTCTACCGCAAGCAAACTGGTCATCGAAGCGGAACTGCCCCAAGTATTTGGCGGATAAGAAGGATGGCAAGGTGAACAAAGGTATATGTGATATACATGTTATTGATGTGTACCTTACTAGAGCTCGAGTAGCACCGGTATTTGATACCGGTTCTGCTGCTAATATTTGCAACTCAAAACAGGACTACGGAATAAGCGAAGATTCGGCAAAGGACGAGGTGACGATGCGCTGGGAATGGTTCCAAAGTCGATGTGATCGCGGTCGGCACGCTACCTCTACATCTACCTTCGGGATTAGTTTTAGACCTAAATAATTGTTATTTGGTGCCGCCGCTGAGCATGAACATTATATCTGGATCTTGTTTGATGCAAGATGGTTATTCATTTAAATCGAGAATAATGGTTGTTCTATTTATATGAGTAATATCTTTATGGTCATGCACCCTTGAAGAGTGGTCTATTTTATTAAATCTCGATAGTAGTAATACACATATTCATGATGTCAAGCCAAAAGATGTAAAGTTAATAATGATAGTGCAACTTATTTGTGGCACCGCCGCTTAGGTCATATCGTGTAAAGCGATGAAGAAACTCCATACCGATGGACTTTTGGAATCACTTGATTATGAATCACTTGGTACTTATGTAACCATGCCTCATAGGCAAGATGACTAAAACACCGCTCTCCGTTCTATGGAGAGAGCAACAGATTTGTTGGAAATCATACATACGTATGTATGTGGTCCGATGAATGTTGAAGCTCGTGGCGGATATCGTTATTTTCTCACCTTCACAGATGATTTAAGCAGATATGGGTATATCTTCTTAATGAAGCATAAATCTGAAACATTTGAAAAGTTCAAAGAATTTCAGAGTGAAGTTGAAAATCATCGTAACAAGAAAATAAAATTTCTACGATCTGATCGTGGAGGAGAATATTTGAGTTACGAGTTTGGTCTACATTTGAAAAATTGCGGAATAGTTTCGCAACTAACGCCACCGAACACCACAACGAATGGTGTGTCCGAACATCATAATCGTATTTTACTAGATATGGTGCGATCTATGATGTCTCTTACCGATTTACCGCTATCGCTTTTGGGGTTATGCTTTAGAGACGGCCGATTCACGCTAAATAGGGCACCATCAAAACTGCTAAGACGACTCCTTATGAACTATGGTTTGGCAAGAAACCAAAGTTGTCGCTTCGAAAGTTTGGGGCTGCGATGCTTATGTGAAAAACTTCAACCTGATAAGCTTGAACCCAAATCGAAAAATGTGTCTTCATAGGATACCCAAAGGAAACAGTTGGGTACACCTTCTATCACAGATCCAAGGCAAGACATTCTAGTTAAGAATGGATCCTTTCTAGAGAAGGAGTTTCTCTCAAAGAAGTGAGGGAGAAAAGTAGAACTTGATGAGGTAACAGTATCAGCTCCCCTTATTGGAAAATGGTTCATCACGTAAATCGGTTCCGTGACACCTACACCAATTAGTGAGGAAGTTAATGATGATGATCATGAAACTTCAGATCAAGTTTCACTGAACTACATAGGTCAACTAGAGTAAGATCCGCACTGTGAGTGGTACAAGTAATCCTATTCGGAAGTCATGTTACTTGACCATGGTGA
>JAHIAM010017565.1:0-12225 GCA_021605205.1 Aegilops longissima | reverse complement strand
ATGTCAAGGACTCAATGATCCCATACAACCCTTTGTCAGCGGTATTTATTGCCCGAGATTCGATCGCCGATCCCGATACCTTGTTCAATCTCGTTTCGCAAGTCTTTTACTGTCCGAACACATCATCCCGTGATCAACCCCTTGGTCACATTGTGCACATTATGATGATGTCCTACCGAGTGGGCCAAGATACCTCTCCGTTAACGGGTGACAAATCCGCCTCGATTCGGCCAACCCAAGACACTTTCGGAGATACCGTAATGCACCTTTATAGCCACCCGCTTGCCAGGACGCTTGATACACCCAAAGCATTCCTACGGTATCCGGAATTGACATCTCATGGTCTAAGGAAAAGATACTTGACATTAGAAAAGCTTTAGCATACTAACTACACGATCTTTGTGCTAGGCTTAGGATTGTCTGTCCATCACATCATTCTCCTAATGATGTGATCCCGCTATCAATGACATCCAATGTCCATGGTCGAAACCGTAACCATCTATTGATCAACGAGCTAGTTAACTAGAGGCTTACTAGGACATGGTGTTGTCTATGTATCCACACATGTATCGCGTTTCTCAATACAATTATAGCATGGAATAATAAACGATTATCATGAACAAGGAAATATAATAATAACTAATTTATTATTGCCTCTAGGGCATATTTCCAACAGCCTCCCACTTGCACTAGAGTCAATAATCTAGTTCACATCGCCATGTGATTAACATCGATAAGGTCACATCGCCATGTGACCAACATCCAAAGAGTTTACTAGTGTCTTAAACTAGTTCACATCACCATGTGATTAAGCTCAATGAGTTCGGGGTTTGATCATGTTTTGCTTGTGAGAGAGGTTTTAGTCAACGGTCCGAACCTTCAGATCCGTTGTACTTCGAAATTTCTATGTCATATTGTAAATGTGCTTTCACGCTCCACTTGGAGCTATTCCAAATGGTTGCTCCACTATACGATCCGTTTGCTTTCGAGTCACTCGGATAGGTGTTAGCTTGCATCGACGTAACCCTTTACGAACTCTTTCATCACCTCCATAATCGAGAAACATGTCCTTATTCCTCAAGGAAATTTTGACCGCTTCCTGATCCATCCTTGATCACTTTGTACCCTCTTGCCGATATGGCAAGGCACACTCAAAGTACACAAGATAGCATACTATAGAGCCTATCAGCATAGGGACGACCTTCGCCCTTTCTCTTTTCGCCGTGGTGAGCTTTAACTCTTAACTTCATACCTTACATCTCGTGCAAGAACTCCTTCTTTGATCGATCCATCTTGAACACCTTCAAGATCATGTCAAGGTATGTGCTCATTTGAAAGTACCATTGAGCGTTTTTGATCTATCCTCATAGATCTTGATGCTCAATGTTCAAGTAGCTTAATCCAGGTTTTCACTTGAAAACACTTTAACCCTATATGCTTTCAGAAAATTTACATCATTTCGATCATCAATATGTCAACAACATATACTCATCGAAATTTATAGTGCTCCCACTCACTTCTTTGGAAATACAAGTTTCCATAAACTTTGTATAACCCAAAATCTTTGATCATCTCATCAAAGGCACATTCCAACTCCGAGATGCTTACTCCACCCTTAGAAAGGATCCTGGAGCCAAGATACCTTTTAGCATCCTTAGGATCGACAAAACTTTTCGATTGTATCACATACAACCTTTCCTTTAAACTGGTAAGGAAACTCTTTTGACATCCATCGCCAGATTTCATAAATGCAGCTTTATGCTAACATGATTCCGACGGATTTAAGATCGCTACGGATGAGAAAATCTCATCGTAGTCAACTCCTTGAACTTGTGAAAACTCTTTGCCACAAGTCGAGCTTCATAGAAGGTGACATTACCGCCCACGCCCGCCTTCTTCTTAAAGATCCATTCATCTCAATGGCTTGCCGATCATCGGCAAGTCCACCAAAGTCCATGCTTTGTTTTGATAATGGATCCTATCTCGGATTTCATGGCTTCTAACCATTTGTCGGAATTTGGGCCCACCATCGCTTCTCCATAGCTCGGAGGTTCATTGTTGTCTAGCAACATGACCTTCAAGAAGGATCACGTACCACTCAAGAGACGCTCCGTCCCCCACGAGGTTCAGAGTGACTTGATCCAAACTTCATGATACTATCATAAGCTTCTACTTCAATTGGTGTAGGTGCCACGGAACAACTTCCCGTGCCCTGCTACACACTAGTTGAAGTGACGGTTCAATAACCTCATCAAGTCTCCACCATCCTCCCACTCAACTTTTCGAGACAAACTTTTCCTAGAAAGGACCCGATTCAAGAAACAATCCCTATTGCTTTGGATCTGAATTAGGAGGTATACCCAACTGTTTTGGGTGTCCTATGAAGATGATTTTATCCGCGGGTTGAGCTTATCAACCTGAAACTTTTTCACTGCCGAGCCCCAAACTTTTAAGAAATGACACTTAGGTTTTCTAAACCATAGTTCATACTGTCATCTCAACGGAATTACGTGGTGCCCTATTAAAGTGAGTGCGGTTGTCTCTAATGCCTAACCCAGAACGATAGTGGTAATTCGATAAGAGACATCAGGCGCACCATATCCAATAGGGTGCAACTATGATGTTCGACACACCATCACACTATGGTGTTCGCGGTATTAATTGTGAAACAATTTGCACAATGTCTTAATTGGTGCCAAAATCGAACCAGATATTCATCTCTATGATCATATCATAGAATTCTATCCCTTGTCACAAGATCTTAAACTTCACTCCAAATTACTTGAACCATTCAATAATTCAGACTTGTGTTTCATCAAGTAAATATACTAAATCTACTCAATCATCCGTGAAGTAAGAACATAACGATTTCTGATCCTCGACTCATTGGACGCACACATCAAAATGTGTTACTTCCAACAAGTTGCTATCTTGTTCCATTTTAAACCGAGGCTTTTCCCATCTTGCCCATGGGTATGATTTGCATTCTCAATGATTCAAAATCAAGTGATCCAAACGATCCATCTGCTGGGTTTCTTCATGCGATACACCAATAGACATGGTTGATGTCCAAACTTTTCAAAACGAGGAGTCCAAAGATCCATCAACATGGAGCTTCTTCATGCTTTATGACACATGGCAAGGCCACAAGTAAGTGGTACTATCATTACTATCTTATATCTTTTGGCATGAAAATGTTATCACTCGACGAGATTCAATAAACCATTCCTTTAGGTGCAAGACCATTGAAGGTATTATTCAAATAAATAGAGTAACCATTATTCTCCTTAAATGAATAATCAGACATGATAGACATAATCCAATCATGTCTATGCTCAACGCAAACACCAAATAAAATTTTAGGTTTACTTCAATCTTGATGGTAGAGGGAGCGATGCTTGATCACATCAACCTTGGAAACACTTCCAACACTATCGTCACTCACCTTTAGCTAGTCTCCGTTATTCCGTAGCTTTTATTTCGAAGTTACTAACACTTAGCAACCGAACCGTATCTAATACCCTGGTGCTACTAGGAGTACTAGTAAAGTACACATTAACATAATGTATATCCAATATACTTCTATCGACCTTGCCAGCCTTCTTATCTACCAAGTATCTAGGGTAATTCTGCCCAAGGTGTTCCCTTATTACGTAAGCACTTAGTCTCGGTTTGGGTTCAACCTTGGTTTCTTCACGAGCAGAATGATTTGCCGTTCATGAAGTTCCCTTCTTGCCCTTGCCCTTCTTGAAACTAGTGGTTTCACCAACCATCAACAATTGATGCTCCTTCTGATTTCTACTTTCATGTCAAACAACGCGAATACCTCAAGGATCATCATTCTATCCGATATGTTATAGTTCATCACGGCTCTAGCAGCTTGGTGGAAATGACTTTGGAGAAACATCACTATTTCATTGGAAGATCAACTCCCACTCGTTCAAGTGATTGTTGCACTGGAAATCTGAGCACAAGCTCAACGATTGAGCTTTTCTCCCTTAGTTTGCGGCTAAGAAAATCTCGGAGGTCTTATACCTCTTGACGTGGGCACGAGCCAAATCCCAATTTCACCCTCAAACATCTCATATGTTCCGGACGCTTCAAAACGCCTTTGGTGCCTCAACTCTAAACCGCTTAACCGAACTATCACGTAGTTATCAAACGTATGTCCGATGTTCGCAACATCCACAAACGAATTTGGGGTTCAGCACACGAGCGGTGCATTAAGGACATAAGCCTTCTACTATCCGCATAATCGCCATCGTCAACTTTCAACTATATTTCTCTAGGAACATATCTAAACAAGGAACTAAAGCGCGAGCCACACATAATTTGCAAAGGTCTTTTGACTATGTTCAGATAATTAAGTTCATCTTATGAACTCCCACTCGATAGACATCCTCTGGTCATCTAAGTGATTACATGATCCGAGTCAACTAGGCCGTGTCCGATCATCACGTGAGACGGACTAGTCATCATCGGTGAACATCTTCATGTTGATCGATCACTATACGACTCATGCTCGACCTTCGGTCTCCGTGTTCCGAGGCCATGTTCCAATGCTAGGCTCCGGTTAACCCAAGTTTTTGCTGTGTAAATCTGTCTTACACCGTTGTATGTGAACGTAAGAATCCATCACACCGATCATCACGTGGTGCTTAGAAGCTACTTAACTTAGCAACGGGCATAGGGAGAACACTTTGAAATTTGTAAGGATCATCTTATTTACTACCGTGTTCTAAGTAAACAAGATGCATAAACATAATAAACATCACATGCAATTATATAGTAGTGACATGATATGGCCAATATCATAAGCTCCATTGATCTCCATCTTGGGCTCCATGATCATCATTCCCCGCATGACACCATGATTCCATCATCATGATCTCCATCATCGTGTCTTCATGAAGTTGTTGCCAACTATTACTTCTACTACTATGGCTACCGTTAGCAATAAGTAAAGTAATTACATGGCGTGTTTAATGACACCAGGTCATACAATAAATAAAGACAACTCCTATTCTCGTTGTCATATTCATCGACATGCAAGTCGTGAATCCTATTACAAGAACATGATCAATCTCATACATCACATATCATTCATCACATTCTTCTTGGCCATATCACATCACATAGCATACCCTGCAAAAACAAGTTAGACGCCCTCTAATTGTTGTTTGCATGTTTTACGTGGCTGCTTTGGGTTTCTAGCAAGAACGCTTCCTACCTACGCAAAACCACAACGTGATATGCCAATTGCTATTTACCCTTCATAAGGACCCTTTTCATCGAATCTGCTCCACTAAAGTGGAGAGACGGCACCCGCTAGCCACCTTATGCACCAAGTGCATGTCACCGTGGAACCTGCCTCACGAAGAGTACGTAAGGTCGGTCCGGGCCGCTTCATCCCACAATACCGTCAAACAAGATTGGACTAGTAACGGTAAGCATATTGAACATCATCAACGCCCACAACTACTTTGTGTTCTACTCGCAAAGAATCTACGAATAGACCTAGCTCATGATGCCATCTGGGGAACGAGCAGAAATTCAAAATTTTCCCACGTGTCACCAAGATCTATCTATGGAGAAACCAGCAACGAGGGAAGGAGAGTGCATCTACATACCCTTGTAGATCGCTAAGCGGAAGCGCTCATGAGAACGGGGTTGAAGGAGTCGACTGCCGTGATCCAAATCACGGAGATCCTAGTGCCGAACGGACGGCACCTCCGCTCAACACACGACAGCCCGTGACGCCTCCCATGCCTTGATCCAGCAAGGAGAGAGGGAGAGGTTGAGGAAGACTCCATCCAGCAACAGCACAACGACATGGTGGTGATGGAGGAGCGTGGCATCCCAGAGGCTTCGCCAAGCACCAAGGGAGAGGAGGAGGAGGAGAGGCGGCTGCACCAAGAGGAGAAGTTCTCATGTGTTGGGCAGCCCAAAACTCAAGTATATATAGGGGAAAGAGGGGCTGCGCCCTTTAGGGTTTCCCACCCCAAGGGTGCGGCCAGCCCTAGATGGGACTTGGGGCGGTTAAGAGGGGAGGAGTGCCCCAAGTCAAGTGGAGGCCTCCCTTAGGGTTTCCTTCCATGCGCATGGGCCTTGGGGGCTGGTGCCCTTGGCCCATTATGGCTAGGGCGCCCACAGCCCATGCTACTATATTGACGTGGTGGAACACTTCCGACCTCCGACCCTCCGAATCCTCCGAACCTTCCGAAGCTTCGCACAATACCGAAAAACCCGAACTTTTTCCAACCCAACAACAACTTTCCATATATAAATCTTTACCTCCAGACCATTCCGAAACTCCTCGTGACGTCCGGATCTCATCCGGACTCAACAACATTCGCAACCACATACAAACTTCCTTTATAACCCTAGCGCCATCGAACCTTATGTAGACCTACGGTTCGGAGACATGTAGACATGACCGAGACGTTTCCCGTCAATAACCAACAGCGGGTCCTGATACCCATATTGGCTCCTACATGTTCCACGATGATCTCATCGGATGAACCACGATGTCAAGGACTCAATTGATCCCGATACAATTCCCTTTGTCCAGCGGTATTGTACTTGCCCGAGATTCGATCGCTTCGTATCCCGATACCTTGTTCAATCTCGTCTCGCAAGTCTCTTTACTGCCCGAACACATCATCCCGTGATCAACCCCTTGGTCACATTGTGCACATTATGATGATGTCCTACCGAGGGGCCCAGAGATACCTCTCCGCTTACACGGAGTGACAAATCCAGCCTCGATTCGTACAACCCAATGCACACTTTCGGAGATACCGTAATGCACCTTTATAGCCACCCAGCTACGCCAGGACGCTTGATACACCCAAAGCACTCCTACGGTATCCGGAATTGCACGATCTCATGGTCTAAGGAAAAGATACTTGACATTAGAAAAGCTTTAGCATACTAACTACACGATCTTTGTGCTAGGCTTAGGATTGTCTTGTCCATCACATCATTCTCCTAATGATGTGATCCCGTTATCAATGACATCCAATGTCCATGGTCGGAAACCGTAACCATCTATTGATCAACGAGCTAGTTAACTAGAGGCTTACTAGGGACATGGTGTTGTCTATGTATCCACACATGTATCGCTGTTTCCTCAATACAATTATAGCATGAATAATAAACGATTATCATGAACAAGGAAATATAATAATAACTAATTTATTATTGCCTCTAGGGCATATTTCCAACAGCTGGCTCGCCACTCGGAGGATTTTGTATACTTAGGCGAGTACTTGACTGCAGCTAAGCCTCCGAGTGGGAGGCTGGCTCGCCACTGAGAGGATTTTGTATACTTAGGCGAGTACTTGACTGCAGCTAAGCTCCCGAGTGGGAGGCTGGTTCGCCACTCGGAGGATTTTTGTATACTTAGGCGAGTACTTGACTGCAGTAAGCCTCCGAGTGGGAGGCTGGCTCTGCCACTCGTAGGATTTTGAATACTTAGGCGAAGCGGATTCAGAGCTAAGCCCCCAGTGAGAGACTGCTCGCACTGAAAGGATTTTTTAAGTTTAGGCTAATCGGATTCGCGATAAGCCACCCACTGGGAAATTTCAACAAAAAGCAATAACAATCACTGGGAAAATTATAACATTCTTGTCTTGGATAAACAAACTTCAAAAGCACTTTTATTACATCTCAACCGAGTGAGTTTTTAATGTAAAGGGCGGAGCAGCTCCGCTCCAAGTTCGAGGCTCGCCGATCCGCGATCAACGCTAGAGATGATATGCTCCATTGTGGAGGACTCTTGTGACGATAAAGGACCTTCCCAAGTGGGAGCAAGCTTTGTGGTTTCGTGATCCACTGAGGACCAAATCTCCTCTTGGAAGGCTCGACTCTTCACATTTCTGCATGGAATCGACGCAAGTCTTGCGATAGATAGTCGAGCGGATCAAGGCCATCTCTCTCTCTTCCAAGAGGTCGATCCGATCTTGCCGGGCTTGTTCCGCTTCTTCTTCGAGTATAGCTCGACTCGAGGCACATTGTGAAGAGGTCACTGCAGAAATGCTTCAGCTCCATAGACCAGAAGAATGGAGTTCTCCCAATGACGATTAGGAGTGGTCCTCCTCGTCGACTCCAAGCTCCTGCGCATGTTTGAGATCACGATCAGCCAAGGTTTTAGCCTTTGAGAATGAGGCCGCTTGCACGCTCGCTTGTCCATTCGACCGAGGATGAGCCATCAAGCATAGTCGAATCCGTGCCTTGAGAGGTGCGTAAGGCTTTGAACTTGTCATTATCAAGTTTGACCCATTGTCGGTGATGATGCTATGCGAACTCCATATCTGAATATCAACTCTCCGATGAAACCGATAGCAGGCATGCATCGAGGTTCTTGATGGGCTTGGCTTCGATCCACTTGGTGAACTTGTCGATCGCTACTAGCAAATGGGTGAAACCGCTTCGCCAGCTTCTCAACGGTCCAATCATGTCCAATCCTCAAACAGCTAAGGGCCAAACGAGTGGAATGGTCTTCAAGGTCGAGGCTGGCTTTAGCGACATGTTGAATAGAACCGACATCCTTCACACTTGTCGACTATTTCTTTTGCCATTTCATTTGCTGTCGCCAAGAAATCCCGCCGGTATGCTTTAGCCACAATGGTCCGAGAGGACGATGATGGCCCAGTGTCCCCGAGTGGATATCCTCAAGAATTATCTCGAACTTCTTCCGCGTGATACACTTCGCCGACTCCACCAAGGCTTCTCGTATAATTGTCCCTTCATCACAGAAGGCCTTGGATCAGCGGACGATCCGTCGAGCCTCTTCTTCATTCTCCGGGAGCTCTTTCCTTGGGATATATGCAATGTACGGCACTGCCCAGCCGGAGTGATGACCACAACTTCCATAATCAGGTCGACCACGGCCGGACCTCAACTTCACCGGATCATTGGCACTCTTTGTCGGGCTTTTCGTGAAAGGATCCTCTCGACCGATGGAACATGAATGTGTTCCAAAATACATCACGGGAGTGGCTTCCTATTGACCCCGTCTTCGCCAAATCATCTGCAGCTTGATTTTTCAATGGGTATATGATGAAGCTCTAACCCTCGAATTTCTTCTCCGTGTTTCTCATCAGACATAATAACCTGTCATAGCTGGGCTTCGACATCCCACTCCTTCATCACTTGATTAACAACCAGATCCGAGTCGCCATAGACCATAAGGCGACGGACGCCGAGTGAAATGGCCATGCGCAACCCATACAGGAGTGCTTCATATTCGCTTCGCTTGTTGGAAGAATCAAAGTGAATCGAGAACATACTTGAGCCTATCTCCTCGGGGAAACCAATACAACCCTCGCACTGTAACTGCTCAAAGATCTTGGAACCATCGAAAAACATAGTCCAAAGGTTCCGAGGAACTTGGGTCGAAGTTGCTGTTCATCCACTCAAGCAGGAAATCTGTTATTGCTTGGGACTTGATGGCTTTTGCCTCGAATTTGATATCAAGGGAAGGAGTTCAATCGCCCATTTTGCCACTCGACCAATTGCATCTCGTTATGAAGAATTTCCGACAAAGGGCGCACCGACGATCGAATGGAATGATCGAGAAATAATGAGCAACCTTCTTCGTGGTCATATAGATCCCATAAACAAGCTTCGATAGTGAGGGTATCTTTGCTTTGATGGGGTCAAGATTCGTAAAGATAATAAACTGGGCGTTGAACTTTGAAGGTTTTTCCTTCTTCTTCCCGCCGATCGTAGTACGGTATCGACGACTTGTCCAAAGGGCTGCAATGTAAAGCAAAGGCTCTTGCTGATTGGAGCAGAAGCACCGGTTGGTGGAGAGCAGAGCTTTGAGCTCGCAAACGCTGCATCGCTTCTAGAGTCCACTCAACTTGTCTCGACTTCTTCATCACCGGTAAAGAGGCAATGCCTTTTCACCGAGGCAGAGATGAATCGACTTAAAGCGCCAAGCATCCAAGAAAGCTCGACATCGCACACGCACAGGCTCTTCATTCGGAGTATGGTGCCAACTCTTTCGGGTTAGCATCGATTCCTCGTCAAACGAAAACCGAGTAACTTTCCACCAGAACTCCAAATGTACACTTTGATGGATTAAGCATGATATCATACCTCCCGAGATTGGCAAAGTTTCAGCAAGGTCACCAACAGGTCGGAACCTTTCGTGACTTGACCACTATATCATCCATGTATGCTTCCACATTCCGACCGATTTGAGTGAGCAAACACTTCAATCATCCTCATGAATGTGGCTCCGCATTCTTGAGACCGAATGGCATGGTGACATAATGTATAATCCGAATGGAGTGATGAACACTATTTTAATCTCATCGGGTCTATACAGACGGATCCGATGGTACCCGGAATAGGCGCTCTAAAAAGACAACCTCTCGATCCTCGCATTGAGTCGACTATTTGGTCGATGCAGGAAGAGGGAATGATCTTTCGGCAGGCCCGATTGATATGCTTGAAATCGATGCACATGCGAACGACTTGTCCTTCTTGGGGACCATGACAACGCTGGCGAGCCACTGAGTGGTAGATCTCTGATGAACTCTGCGCTAAGAGCCGAGCCACCTCCTCGCCAATGGCCTTTCTTCTAGACGACGGACCCAAGATACTTTTAACTGGTTTGAATTTTGGGTTGATCAGAGGCGATGCTCACCAGCCCCCGAAACTCCAAGATGTCAGCCAGGCTTCCATGAAGATGTCCCAGCTCACGGAGGAACCGGATGAGCGCTTCTTCCTATTTTGAGTCGAGTGTTGTTGAGATGTTGGTCGAGCAGCATCGATCAGTCGGGTGAATGTGAACCTATTTCGCCTCGCGAGTCGATCGAATGCTAACTCAGAAGGGCTTCTTAGCTCGCAACAAATCACTCGGATCTGCAGTTTTCGATACTTTGTAGCTCTACCATCGCTAACCGAAGCATCGGCGATCTTAGAGCTTTCTCGAAGCACTCTTCGCTTCTTCCGATTGTTCGTGATGTGATCACGCCTTGGGACCGTGCATCTTCGCTTAAGATACACGTAACATGGTCGGGCCATGAACGTATAAGCTGGTCTCCCTGCATAGCGTGATAAGCGCCTGAAATCCACGACTCAAAGGTCAACTTTTCTTTTCGGAAATGCTTTGAATCACCAAAACTACATCAAGAGCAATTTGGCCGAGTGGCTCACCTTTCTTTTCCGTGAATGACCCGGAAGTCATGTTATCGGTATCGAAGTCCGACATCGGAATGCCCATCCCTTTCAACGCCTCACAGATAATATGTTCAAACCACTACCACCATCCATCAGACTTTGGTCACCGAGTGCCTTCGACAACCGGGTCGACCATCAATGCTTGCTCCCTGGGTGGCAATGGCGCGGTGATCGACCGTTGAATGTGATGGCGGTCCGGGACCATTTCAGATAATTGGGAGTCGCCGAGCAACCAAGTTTACTTCCGATTGATAAGCTTCAATCGACTTTTTGCTTTTGACGCCAAGAAAATCATCGTGGTGGAATGACCGGGATATCCACCATCACGCTATCTCTGTCCTCAACTTTGTCTGCTCTTATCCTTATCCTTGGGCTGTTTCTTGAACGCCTGAATCAAGAGCCGACATGCGAGTGGTATGTTTCGTAAATGAGTTTACCTCTTCATCTTTCTTTGTATGAATATGACATGGTAAATCCAACACGCCGCTCCTATCCTGGTCTTTCACCTTCTTAGGGTTCCAAGGACCCTTGGGTTCCTTGAACTTTCCTCGGGTCATCGCCAAGGTTTCATGGAGTCATTGCTCGGCTTTTGCGCTCGCTTCCGACCGAATTTCTCCGCCACCTCTATTGGCGGCCGATTTATATTTACCATTCGAGCCGATCTCTTCTTCACCATTTGCATATTTGGTGGCAATTCCATCATCCGACTCGTGGTCATATCTCCGGTTCGACCAAATTTCAAACTCAATTTCTCGTTTTGACACCTTCCTTGAAGGCACAAACTGCCTGGTGATCGAACATTCTCGACTGTGGTGCAAAGTGATCCACCTATGGATATAATCTTCAAAGTTTCACTCGACTTTTGCACGCACGATCGCAACTCACAAACCTGTTGGTCGCTTGCAAGTTCCTTCAAATGTCCCGACAAACACTCGGCAAGATCTTCCCAAGTGTAAATCATGGTGCTAACGATTCAACCACGCCGGCTGAACCCTCCAACATAAGAGGTAAATGCTTCATGGCTACCTC
>JAHIAM010017563.1:0-11722 GCA_021605205.1 Aegilops longissima | reverse complement strand
AACCATCCTCCATCACCAATTTCATGATGCTCACCGACGTGTGTGAGTAATTCCATCGTAGTCTTGCTGGACGATGATGGGTTTGATGAGATTTATCATGTAATCGAGTTAGTTTTCTTAGAGTTTGATCCCTAGTATCCACTATGTTCTGAGATTGATGTTGCTATGACTTTGCTATGCTTAATGTTGGGTAACGTAGTAATTTCAAAAATTTTCCTACGATCACGCAAGACCATGGTGATGGCATAGCAACGAGAGGGGAGAGTGTCCGTCCACGCACTCGAGACCGAAAGCGAAGCGCTATATTAACGCTGTTGATGTAGTCGTGACGCCTTCACGATCCGACCGATCCAAGCACCGCATCCGGCACCTCCGAGTTCTTGGCACACGCTCAGCTCGATGACGATCCCCGAGTCCGATCCAGCAAAGCGCCGGGGAAGGAGTTCCGCCAACACGACAAGCGCAGGACGATCTTGATGTTCTACTGTCGCAGGCTTCGCCAAGCACCGCTACAATATAACCGAGGTGGAATATGGTGGAGGGGGCACCGCACACGGCTAAGGAACGATCCGTAGATCAACTTGTGTGTCTTAGGGTGCCCCTGCCCCGTATATAAAGGAGCAAGGGGAGGGCCGCCAGCCTTGGGGCGCACTAGGAGGGGGGAGTCCTCCTCCTAGTAGGAGTAGGACTCCCTTCCTAGTCCTACTAGGAAGAAGGAAGGGGAAAGAGAGAGAGAGAGGGAAAGGGGGCTGCGCCTCCCTAGTCCAATTCGACTCCCCATGGAGGGGGCACCACCTCTTGGTGCAGCCCTCTCTCCCTCTTGGCCCAATAAGGCCCATAACTTCCCGGGGTTCCGAACCCTCAAGACCGGTTTTCTCCGAAACTTCCGGAACCTTTCGGTGTCCGAATATAACCATCCAATATATCAATCTTTATGTCTCGACCATTTCGAGACTCTCGTCATGTCCGTGATCACATCCGGACTCAACTCCTTCGTACATCAAAATACATAAACTCATAATAACCGCTATTGAAACCTTGTTGCAAGCGGACCCTACGGTTCGAGAACTATGTAGACATGACCTAGAACTATTCTCGGTCAATAACCAATAGCGGAACCTGGATGCTCATATTGGTTCCTACATATTCTACGAAGATCTTTATCGGTCAAACCGCATAACAACATACGTTGTTCCTTTGTCATCGGTATGTTACTTTCCGAGATTCGATCGTCGGTATCCAATACCTAGTTTAATCTCGCTATCGAAAGTCTCTTTACTCGCTCCGTAATACATCATCTCACAACTAACTCTTTAGTTGCAATGCTTGCAAGGCTTTATGTGATGTATTACCGAGAAGGCCTAGAGATACCTCTCCCACAATCGGAGTGACAAAACCTAATCTCAAATACGCCAACCCAACAAGTACCTTTGGAGACACCTGTAGTACTCCTTTATAATCACCCAGCATTACGCCAGACGCTTGGTAGTACCAAAAGTGTTCCTCCGTAAACGGAGTTGCATAATCTCATAGTTACAGGAACATGTATGGGTCATGAAGAAAGCATTAACATACTAAACGATCAAGAGTTAAGCTAACGGAATGGGTCATGTCAATCAGATCATTCAACTAATGATGTGACCTTGTTAATCAAACAACAACTCCTTGTTCATGGTTAGGAAACATAACCATCTTTGATTAACAAGCTAGTCAAGTAGAGGCATACTAGTGACATACTGCTTGTCTATATATTCACACATGTATTATGTTTCCGGTTAATACAATTCTAGCATGAATAATAAACATTTATCATGATATAAGGAAATAAATAATAACTTTATTATTGCCTCTAGGGCATATTTCCTTCAGCCTCCCACTTGCACTAGAGTCAATAATCTAGATTACAAAGTAATGATCCTTACACCCATGGAGTCTTGGTGCTGATCATGTTTTGCTCGTGGAAGAGGCTTTAGTCAACGGGTCCGCAACATTCAGATCCGTATGTATTTTGCAAATCTCTATGTCTCCCACTTGGACTTGGTCCCGAATGGAATTGAAGTGTCTTGATGTGCTTGGTCCTCTTGTGAAATCTGGATTCTTTTGCCAAGGCAATTGCACCAAGATTGTCACGAAGATCTTCATCGGTCCGATGCACTAGGTATGACACCTAGATCGGAAATGAACTCTTTCATCCAGACTTCTTCATTTGCTGCTTCCAAGCAGCTATGTACTCCGCTTCACATGTAGATCCCGCCACGACGCTTTGTTTAGAACTGCACCAACCGACAGCTCCACCGCTTAATAAAAACACGATCCGGTTTGCGATTTAGAATCGTCTCGGATCAGTGTCAAAGCTTGCATCGACGTAACCATTTACGACTAGCTCTTTGTCACCTCCATATACGAGAAACATATCCTTAGTCCTTTTCGTATTTCAGATGTTCTTGACCGCTGTCCAAAGGATCCACTCGATTACTTTGGTACCTTCCTGCCAAGCTTACAGCTAAGCATACGTCAGTCCGGTACACAGCATTGCATACATGATAGAGCCTATGGCTGAAGCATAGGAACATCTTTCATTTTCTCTATCTTCTGCTGTGGTCGGGCATTGAGTCCGACTCAATCTTACACCTTGTAACACGGTAAAAACCTTTCTTTGCTCGATCCATTTTGAACCTTTTCAAAACTTTATCAAGGTATGTGCTTTGTGAAAGTCCAATCAAGCGCCTTGATCTATCTCTATAGATCTTGATGCCTAATATGTAAGCAGCTTCACCGAGGTCTTTCATTGAAAAACTTTTATTCAAGTATCCTTTATGCTATCCAGAAATTCTATATCATTTCCAATCAATAATATGTCGTCCACATATAATATTAGAAATGCTACAGAGCTCCCACTCACTTTCTTGTAAATACAAAGCTTCCCAAAAGTCCAGATAAACCCATATGCTTTGATCACACTATCAAAGCGCTTATTCCAACTCCGAGAGGCTTGCACTGCACCATAAATTGATCGTTGAGCTTGCACACTTTGTTAGCACCTTTGGATCGACAAAACCTTCTCGTTGTATCATATACAACTCTTCTTCTAGAAATCCATTCAAGAATGCAGTTTTACATCCATTTGCCAAATTTCATAATCATAAATGCGCAATTGCTAACATGATTCGGACGGACTTAAGCATCGCCACGGTGAGAAAGTCTCATCGTAGTCAACCCCTTGAACTTGTCGAAACCTTTTGCAACAAGTCGAGCTTTGTAGATGCTACATTACCATTAGCGCCACCTTCTTCTTAAAAATCCATTTATTCTCAATAGCTTGCCGATCATCGGGCAAGTCTACCAAAGTCCATACTTTGTTCTCATACATGGATCTCATCTCAGATTTCATGGCTTCAAGCCATTTTATGAATCTGGGCTCACCATCGCTTCTTCATAGTTCGTAGGTTCATCATGATCTAGTAGCATGACTTCCGTAATAGGATTACCGTACTCACTGTGCGGATTTTGTTCGTTGATCTACGGGTTCAAAGGACAACTTGATCTGAAGTTTCATGATCTTTATCATTATCTTCCTCACTAACTGGTGTAGGTGTTACGTAAACTGATTTCGTGATTTAACTACTTTCCAATAAGGGAGCTGGTACTATTACCTCATCAAGTTCCACTTTCCTCCCACTCACTTCTTTCGAGAGAAACCTTCTCTAGAAAGGATCCATTTTAGCAACGAATGTTTTGCCTTCGGATCTGTGATAGAAGGTGTACCCAATTGTCTCCTTTGGGTATCCTATGAAGACACATTTTCCGATTTGGGTTCAAGCTTATCAAAGTTGAAGTTTCTTCACATAAGCATCGCAACCCCAAACTTTCGAAACGACAACTTTGGTTTCTTGCTAAACCATAGTTCATAAGGCGTCGCCTCAACGGATTTTGACGGTGTCCTATTTAACGTGAATGCGGCCGCCTCAAGAGCATAACCCCAAAATGATAGCGGTAAATCTGTAAGAGACATCATAGATCGCACTATATCCAAAGAAGTGCGATTACGACGCTCGGACACACCATTGCGCCGTGGTGTTCCGGTATGTGAGTTGCGAAACTATTCCGCTTTGTTTCAAATGTAGACCAAACTCAGAACTCAAATATTCGCCTCCACGATCAGATCGAGAAACTTTATTTTCTTATTACGATGATTTTCAACTTCACTCAAATTCTTTGAACTTTTCAAATGTTTCGACTTATGTTTCATTAAGTAGATATACCCATATCTGCTCAAATCATCTGTGAAGGTGAGAAAATAACGATATCCGCCACGAAGCTTCAACATTCATTGGACCACATACATCCGTATGTATGATTTCCAATAAATCTGTTGCTCTCTCCATAGTACCGAGAACGGTGTTTTAGTCATCTTGCCCATGAGGCACGGTTCGCAGTGCCAAGTGATTCATAATCAAGTGACTCAAAAGTCCATCAAGATGGAGTTTCTTCATGCTTTTACAATCGATATGACCTAAACGGCAAGCCACAAATAAGTTGCACTATCATTATCAACTCTGCATCTTTTGGTTTCAACATTATGAATATGTGTATCACTACTATCGAGATTCATTAAAATAGACCACTCTTCAAGGGTGCATGACCATAAAAGATATTATTCATATAAATAGAACAACCATTATTCTCTCGATTAAATGAATAACCGCCTCGCATCAAACAAGATCCAGATATAATGTTCATGCTCAACGCTGGCACCAAATAACAATTATTCAGGTCTAAAACTAATCCGAAGGTAGATGTAGAGGTAGCGTGTCGATCATGATCACATCGACTTTGGAACCGCTTTCCCACGCGCATCGTCACCTCGCCCTTTGCCGTTGTTCGCTAATCCGTAGTTCCTGCTTTGAGTTGCAAATATTAGCAATGTAACCAGATCAAATACCTGTGTACTAATGCGAGCTCTAGTAAGGTACACATCAATAACAAGTATATCACATATACCTTTGTTCACTTTGCCATCCTTCTTATCCGCCAAATACTTGGGGCAGTTCCGCTCAAAGGACCAGTCCGCTTGCAGAGAAGCACTCGTTTCAGTGCTTAGGTCCGCATTTGGGTTTCTTCTCCCGATCAGCAACTTGTTTGCTGTTCTTCTTGAAGTTCCCTTCTTCTTCCCTTTGCCTTTCTTCTTGAAACTAGTGGTCTTATTGACCATCAACACTTGATGCTCCTTTTGATTTCTACCTCCGCAGCTTTTAGCATTGCGAAGAGCTCGTGCATAGTCTTTACTAACCCTTGCATATTATAGTTCATCACGGCCTTTGTAGCTTGGTGGCGTGATTGAAGAATTTGTCAATGACACAATCATCCGGAAGATTAACTCCCGCTTGATTCAAGTGATTGTAATACCTGCACATTTTGAGTATGTGCTCACCGATGTAACTATTCTCTCCATCTTGCAGCTATAGAACTTATTGGAGACTTCATATCTCTCAATCCGCATTCTGTTGAAATATCAACTTCAACTCCCCGAACATCTCATATGCTCCATGACGCTCAAAACGCCGTTGAAGACCCGGTTCTAAGCCGTAGCATGGCACATCAACTATAGAGTAGTCATCAGCTCTGCTTTGCCTGACGCTCACAACTTCGCTCAAGATTCGCAGCAGTTCTGCTACCCAGCGGTGCTTCCAGACGTTAACTTTTCGTGCAGCAATGAGGATTATCCTCAAAGTTACGGACCCAAATCCGTGTAATTGCTACCATCATCTTTCAACTTTGCTTTCTCAAGGAACGATTAAAATTCAACGGAACAACAAAGACGAGCCATCTATCTACAAAGAAACATAGACAAGCAAAATACTATCAGTACTAAGTTCATGATAAATTTAAGTTCAATTAATCATATTATTAAAGAACTCCCACTTAGACGTACATCTCTAGTTATCTAAGTGATCACGTGATCCAAATCAACTAAACCATAACCGATCATCACGTGAGATGGAGTAGTTTTCAATGGTGAACATCTTATGTTGATCATATTCGCTATATGATTCACGCTCGACCTTTCGGTCTCCGTGTTCCGAGGCCATATCTGTATATGCTAGGCTCGCCAAGTATAACCTGAGTATTCTCAGGTGCAAAACTGGCTTGCACCCGTTGTAGATGGACGAGAGCTTATCACACCCGATCATCACGTGGTGTCTCGCACGACGAACTTTGGCAACGGTGCATACCAGGAGAACACTACTTGATAATTTTAGTGAGAGATCATCTTATAATGCTACCACAATCAAAGCAAGATAAGATGCATAAAGGATAAACATCACATGCAATCAATATAAGTGATATGATATGGCCATCATCATCTTGTGCTTGTGATTCCATCTCCAAAGCACCGTCATGATCACCATCGCCACCGTAGCGACACCTTGATCTCCATCGTAGCATCGTTGTCGCCTCGCCAACTATTGCTTCTACGACTATTACTACCGCTTAGTGATAAAGTAAAGCAATTACATGGCGCTTGCATTTCATACAATAAAGCGACAACCATATGGTTCCTGCCAGCTTGTCGATAACTCGTTACAAAACATGATCATCTCATACAATAAAATATAGCATCACGCCTTGACCATATCACATCACAACATGCCCTGCAAAAACAAGTTAGACGCCCTCTACTTTGTTGTTGCAAGTTTTACGTGGCTGCTACGGGCTGAGCAAGAACCGTTCTTACCTACGCATCAAAACCACAACGATATTTCACAAATAGACTCCGTTTTAACCTTCTCAAGGACCGGGCGAGCCACACTTGGTTCAACTAAAGTGAGAGAGACAGACACCCGGGTCACCTTTAAGCAACGAGTGCTCACAGCGGTGAAACCAGTCTCGCAGAAGCGCACGCTGTAATGTCGGTCCGGGCCGCTTCATCTCACAATACCGCTGAACCAAAGTATGACATGCTGGTAGGTAGTATGACTTGTATCGCCCACAACTCACTTGTGTTCTACTCGTGCATATGACATCAACGCATAAAACCAGGCTCGATGCCACTGCGGTAACGAGTAATTTCAAAATTTTCCTACGATCACGCAAGACCATGGTGATGGCATAGCAACGAGAGGAGAGGTCCGCCCACGCACTGTGAGACCGAAAGCGGAAGCGTTATATTAACGCTGTTGATGTAGTCGACGCCTTCACGATCCGACCGATCCAAGCACCGCTATTCCGCACCTCCGAGTTCTTGGCACACGCTCAGCTCGATGACGATCCCCGAGCTCCGATCCAGCAAAGCGCCGGGAAGGAGTTCCGTCAACACGACGGCGCAGGACGATCTTGATGTTCTACCGTCGCAGGCTTCGCCTAAGCACCGCTACAATATAACCGAGGTGGAATATGGTGGAGGGGGGCACCGCACACGGCTAAGGAACGATCCGAGATCAACTTGTGTGTCTTAGGGTGCCCCCGCCTCGTGACATATAAAGGAGCAAGGGGAGGCCGGCCAGCCTTGGGCGCGACCAGGAGGGGGGAGTCCTCCTCCTAGTAGAGTAGGACTCCCTTCCTAGTCCTACTAGGAAGAAGGAAGGGGAAGGAAAGAGAGGAGAGGAGAGGGAAAGGGGCTGCGCCTCCTCCTAGTCCACCCGGACTCCCCATGGAGGGGGGCGCACCACCTCTGGTGCAGCCCTCTCTCCCCTCTGGCCCAATAAGGCCCATAACTTCCCGGGTTCCGGTAACCCTCCGCACCGTTTTCTCCGAAACTTCCTAACCTTTCCGTGTCCGAATATAACCATCCAATATATCAATCTTTATGTCTCGACCATTTCGAGACTCCTCGTCATGTCCGTGATCACATCCGGACTCGAACTCCTTCGGTACATCAAAATACATAAACTCATAATAACCGCCATTGAAACCTTAAGCGCATGGACCCTACGGTTCGAGAACTATGTAGACATGACCTAGAACTATTCTCGGTCAATAACCAATAGCGGAACCTGGATGCTCATATTGGTTCCTACATATTCTACTGAAGATCTTTATCGGTCAAACCGCATAACAACATACGTTGTTCCTTTGTCATCGGTATGTTACTTTCCGAGATTCGATCGCTTCGGTATCCAATACCTAGTTTAATCTCGCTATCGAAAGTCTCTTTACTCGCTCCGAATACATCATCTCACAACTAACTCTTTAGTTGCAATGCTTGCAAGGCTTTATGTGATGTGTATTACCGAGAAGGCCTAGAGATACCTCTCCATAATCGGAGTGACAAAACCTAATCTCAAATACGCCAACCCAACAAGTACCTTTGAGACACCTGTAGTACTCCTTTATAATCACCCGCTTACGCCAGGACGCTTGGTAGTACCCAAAGTGTTCCTCCCAAACGGAGTTGCATAATCTCATAGTTACAGGAACATGTATGGGTCATGAAGAAAGCATTAACATACTAAACGATCAAGAGTTAAGCTAACGGAATGGGTCATGTCAATCAGATCATTCAACTAATGATGTGACCTTGTTAATCAAACAACAACTCCTTGTTCATGGTTAGGAAACATAACCATCTTTGATTAACAAGCTAGTCAAGTAGAGGCATACTAGTGACATACTGTTTGTCTATATATTCACACATGTATTATGTTTCCGGTTAATACAATTCTAGCATGAATAATAAACATTTATCATGATATAAGGAAATAAATAATAACTTTATTATTGCCTCTAGGGCATATTTCCTTCACTTAATGCTTGTCACTAGGACCCGAGTGCCATGATTTCATATCTGAACCTATTATTTTTTCATGAATATATGTGACTCTCTTGATCCTATCTTGCAAGGTTATAGTCACCTACTATGTGTTATGATCCGGCAACCCCGAAGTGACAATAATCGGGACCACTCCCGGTGATGACCATAGTTTGAGGAGTTCATGTATTCACTATGTGTTAATGCTTTGGTCCGGTACTCTACTAAAAGGATGCCTTAATATCCCTTAGTTTCCGCTAGGACCCCGCTGCCACGGGAGGGTAGGACAAAAGATACCATGCAAGTTCTTTTCCATAAGTACATATGACTATATTCGGAATACATGCCTACATTACATTGATGAATTGGAACTAGTTATGTGTCACCCTATGTTATGACTGTTACATGATGAACCGCATCCGGCATAATTCTCCATCACCGATCCAATGCCTACAAGCTTTTCACATATTGTTCTTCGCTTATTTACTTTTCCGTTGCTACTGTTACAATCACTACAAATCCCAAAAATATTACTTTTGCTACCGTTACTTCCATATTACTTTGCTACTAAATACTTTGCTGCAGATACTAAGTTATCCAGGTGTGGTTGAATTGACAACTCAACTGCTAATACTTGAGAATATTCTTTGGCTCCCCTTGTGTCGAATCAATAAATTTGGTTGAATACTCTACCCTCGAAAACTGTTGCGATCCCCTATACTTGTGGGTTATCAAGACTATTTTCTGGCGCCGTTGCCGGGGAGCATATCTCTATTCTTTGAGTCACTTGGGATTTATATCTGCTGGTCACTATGAAGAAATTGAAAGACGCGAAAACCAAAATTTATCCCTCGACTACTAGGGGAGGTAAGGAACTGCCATCTAGCTCTGCACTTGATACACCTTCTGTTTTGAGTAAACTTGTGACACCTAAACCTGCTTCTGCTATTAATTTGGATATCTCGCATGTTATTGATGATGGCACTTCTGCTGTGCATGATACTTATGATGAAACTACTTCTATGCTTGATACTACTGTGCCACTTGGTGAATTTCTTGATGAACAACTTGCTAGGGCTAGACAGAATGAAATTAATGAAACTGATAATATTGATGAAAGTGATGATGAAGAATCTTCCCCTAGATATGAATTGCCTGTTGTGCCTGAGGGCTATGTTTTGGATGAAGAAACTGCTAGAGACTTTCTTGCTTGCAATGATAGAAGTGATCTTAAGAAATTATTAGCTAAGCTGAAACAAAAATCTCTGAATGCTAGAATGAAATATGATCCTGCTTATGCTACTTCACCTATCTTTGTTACTCATAAGGATTATGAATTCTCTGTCGACCCTGATATAATTACTTTGGTTGAATCTGATCCCTTCTATGGCTATGAATATGAAACTGTTGTGGCACATCTTACTAAATTAAATGATATAGCCACCCTGTTCACTAATGATGAGAAGATCGCTACTATTATATCCTTAAGATATTTCTGTTCTCATTAAAGGGTGATGCTAAGATATGGTTTAATTCTCTTGATCCTGGTTGTGTGCATAGTCCCGAGGATATGATTTATTACTTCTCTGCTAAATATTTCCCTGCTCATAAGAAACAAGCTGCTTTAAGGGAAATATATAATTTTGTGCAAATTGAAGAAGAGAGTCTCCCACAAGCTTGGGGGAGGCTTCTCCAATTACTTAATGTTTTGCCTAATCATCCTCTCAAGAAAAATGAAATACTTGATATCTTTTATAATGGACTAATCGATGCTTCCAGAGACCACCTGCATAGTTGTGCTAGTTGTGTTTTCATGGAAAGAACAGTTGATCAAGCTGAAATTCTATTGAATAATATGTTGACCAATGAAAATAATTGGACACTTCCTGAACCAACTCCTAAGCCAACTCCAAGAAAAGGGGTGTTCTATTTCTCATCTCAAGATATGCAAGAGGCAAAGAAATCTATGAAAGATAAAGGTATAAAAGCTGAAGATGTTAAGAATTTACCTCCTGTTGAAGAAATACATGGTCTTAATTTACCACCTGTTGAAGAAACACATGGTCTTGAAAACCCGACACAGGTAGTAAAGGTAAATTCTCTCTATAGATTTGATGAAGGTGATATTACTCGTTATAAGTCTGCTAGCCAATGCTTAGATGAGTTTGATAATTTTATTGTCAAACAAGAAAACTTCAATGCTTACTTTGGTAGAGAATTAAAACGCAATGCTTATATGATTGAACACTTGAGTGATTATATGTCTAGAGTTAAGGGTGAACTTAAACTTATTAGTAAACATGCTTCTATGGTTACCACTCAAGTAGAACAAGTACTTAAAGCTTAGAATGATTTTCGCAATGAATTAAATAGTAAGAATAATGACTTTGTTGTTAGAGTTGCAACTAGAGGGGGTAAAGTGACTCAGGAACCTTTGTATCCTGAAGGTCACCCTAAGAGAATTGAGCAAGATTCTCAGAGAACTAATGTAGATGCACCTAGTCCTTCTAAAAGGAAGAAAAATAAAAATGATAGGACTTTGCATGCTTCTAGTGAACCTGTTGTTGACACACCTGAGAATCCCAATGATATTTCGATTTCTGATGCTGAAACACAATCTGGTGATGAACATGAACCTAGTGATAATGTTAATGATAATGTTCATGTTGATGCTCAACCTAGCAATGATAATGATGTAGAAACTGAACCTGTTGTTGATCTTGATAACCGACAATCAAAGAATCAACGTTATGATAAGAGAGACTTTGCTGCTAGGAAGCACGGTAAAGAAAGAGAGCCATGGGTTCAAACCCATGCCTTTTCCTCCCAAACCGTCCAAGAAAAGGATGATGAGGATTTTGAGCGCTTTCTTGAAATGATTAGACCTATCTTTTTGCGTATGCGATTAAGCGATATGCTCAAAATGAATCCTTATGCTAAGTATATGAAGGATATTGATACAAATAAAAGAAA
>JAHIAM010017559.1:0-16355 GCA_021605205.1 Aegilops longissima | reverse complement strand
AAAATGCTCAATCATGAGACTAACACGATGCAAATGCGATGCACATGATGACATATGCAATGCGATGCACATGATGACATGATATGGAATGCATGACATGGAAAAATGCAAAAGAAGAAAACCCAACCACGGAGGGAATATCATATCACAATGCCGAAATGGCAAGAGTTGGAGTTACGATATGGAAAGTTACATCCGGGTGTTACAACACTCCACCACTACAAGAGGATCTCGGCCCCAGATCTAGGACCGAAAGAACCCAGATATTCGAACGGAGGTGATCCTCGCGCCCTGTGGCTTCTGGCGAATGGTGTGACCACTTCACTTTCAGGAATTTGATTGACTTGTTGCAGTCTTGCGCCGCTTTCTTCAAGAATAGCAACGGGTGCTCATGATAAGAGAGATCTTCTTGAAGGTCAATTTCTTCGTTGATAGTGCTCAGAGTCTTGAAGCACTTCTAAGCCGTGACACATGAAACACATCGCACGCTCGCCGGTTGGACGGAGCTCGTTGATAGGCTAGATCGCTTTTGCCAATTATCTTGAAAGGACCCACGATCTAGGGGCAAGCTTCCTTGATACCGGGTTTAGAAAGTGCCTTTCATTGAGAGACGGAGGTAGACATGGTCTCCGATTTCAAAAGCCACATCACGATGCTTGTCATCATAATAGCTCTTCCGCACGATTATGCGGCTTTGAGATTCTCATAATGACTTTGCACATTTCTTCGCTTCGGATCAAGTCATTGCCAAGAAGTTGGTGTTCACCGTCTCAACCAATTGAGAGGAGTACGCACTTTCGCCATAGAGAATTTCAATGGGGCCTTGCCCAACTCGCTGGAAGCTGTTGTTTAGGAGAACTCGATATGGAAGACAATCTTCCCACTTCATATCAAGGAAATGACACAAGCCCCGGCATATCTTCAAGGATTTGATTGACTCCCGACTTGGCCACTTGTTTGAGGATGGAAAGCTGTAAACGAATGTTGGTGCCTATGGCCTTCAAAAGAATCCCGTAACTTGAGGTAAAGATGCTGCCACGTCCAAGAGATCACTTGTGGAATGCCGCAAGGAGACAACTCGAGGTGTATAGCTCGCCAACCGAGCTGTGGATAGATTCTTTGATAAGAAGAAAATGAGCCACTTTAGTAAGCTTGTCAATGACAACGAAGATAGCATCATTTCCACGCTTGACTTTGGAAACCACCACGAAGTCCATTTCAATATGATCAAACTTCCATTCCGAATAGCAAGAGGTTGGAGGAGACCATTGGTCGTGCTTTTCCGCTTTCACTCTTCCGCAGACATCACACTCATTCACGAATTGAGCAATTTCGCCATTCAGTCCACCAATACGACGCTTGAGGTCCCGTACATCTTCGATTCCGGATGAATGGATGGTAATTTTGTGCCTCGCTCATAATGACTTTACGAGATCACCCTTAGGAACCACAATCCGTCCTCAAGAAAAGAGTATCTTGTCATCAATGTGGAAGCACTTGTATTTGAATACCTTTATCGATACCACGCTTCACCTTTTTCACCATGGTATCCAGGAGTTGAGCCTCAGAATATGATCTTCCAAAGTAGGAGATGTTGGGTAACGAGTAATTTCAAAAATTTTCCTACGATCACGCAAGACCATGGTGATGGCATAGCAACGAGGGGAGAGGTCCGCCCACGCACTCGTGAGACCGAAAGCGGCGTATATCAACGCGTTGATGTAGTCAGACGCCTTCACGATCCGACCGATCCAAGCACCGCATTCGCACCTCCGAAGTTCTTGGCACACGCTCAACTCGATGACGATCCCCGGCCCGATCCAGAAAGCTGGAGGAGTTCCACAAGACGACGCGGCAGGACGATCTTGATGTTCTACCCGCAGGGCTTCGCCAAGCACCGCTACAATATGACCGAGGTGGAATATGGTGGAGGGGCACCGACACGGCTAAGGAACGATCACGAAGATCAACTTGGTGTCCTAGGGTGCCCCGCCTCGGACATAAAGGAGCAAGGAGGGCGGCCAGCCCTGGGCGACTAAGGAGGGGGGAGTCCTCCTCCAGGAGTAGGACTCCCTTCCTAGTCCTACTAGGAAGAGGGAAGGGGAAGGAAAGAGAGGAGAGGAGAGGGGGGCTGCGCCTCCCAGTCCAATTCGACTCCCATGGAGGGGGGCGCACCACCTCCGGTGCAGCCCTCTCTCCCTCTGGCCCAATAAGGCCCATAACTTCCCCGGGTTCCGAACCCTCCCGACCCGTTTTCTCCGAAACTTCCTAACCTTCCTGTCCAATATAACCATCCAATATATCAATCTTTATGTCTCACCATTTCGAGACTCTCGTCATGTCCGTGATCACATCCGGACTAACTCCTTCGTACATCAAAATACATAAACTCATAATAACCGCTATTGAAACCTTGGCATGGACCTACGGTTCGAGAACTATGTAGACATGACCTAGAACTATTCTCTCAATAACCAATAGCGGAACCTGATGCTCATATTGGTTCCTACATATTCTACTAAGATCTTTATCGGTCAAACCGCATAACAACATACGTTGTTCCTTTGTCATCGGTATGTTACTTTCCGAGATTCGATCGCCGGTATCCAATACCTAGTTTAATCTCGCTACGGAAAGTCTCTTTACTGTCCGAATACATCATCTCACAACTAACTCTTTAGTTGCAATGCTTGCAAGGCTTATGTGATGTGTATTACCGAGAAGGCCTAGAGATACCTCTCCACAATCGGAGGACAAAACCTAATCTCAAATACGCCAACCCAACAAGTACCTTTGAGACACCGAGTATCCTTTATAATCACCCAGCCACGCCAGACGCTTGGTAGTACCCAAAGTGTTCCTCCGTAAACGGAGTTGCATAATCTCATAGTTACAGAACATGTATGGGCATGAAGAAAGCATTAACATACTAAACGATCAAGTGTTAAGCTAACGGAATGGGTCATGTCAATCGATCATTCAACTAATGATGTGACCTTGTTAATCAAATAACAACTCCTTGTTCATGGTTAGGAAACATAACCATCTTTGATTAACAAGCTAGTCAAGTAGAGGCATACTAGTGACATAACTGCTTGTCTATATATTCACACATGTATTATGTTTCCTAATACAATTCTAGCATGAATAATAAACATTTATCATGATATAAGGAAATAAATAAAACTTTATTATTGCCTCTAGGGCATATTTCCTTCGCTCCCACTTGCACTAGAGTCAATAATCTAGATTACAAAGTAATGATCTTTACACCCATGGAGTCTTGGTCTGATCATGTTTTGCTCGTGGAAGAGGTTAGTCAACGGTCGCAACATTCAGATCCGTATGTATTTTGAAATCTCGTCTCCCACTTGACTTGGTCCCAATGGAATTGAAGGCCTTGATGTGTTGGTCCTTGTGAAATCTGGATTCCTTTGCCAAGGCAATTGCACCAAGATTGTCACAGAAGATCTTCATCGGTCCCATGCACTAGGTATGACACCTAGATCGGAAATGAACTCTTTCATCCGCATTCCTTCATTTGCGCCCGGCAGCTATGTACTCCGCTTCACATGTAGATCCCGCCACGACGCTTTGTTTAGAATGCACCAACCGACACCCACCGCTTAATAAAACACGATCCGGTTTCATTTAGAATCGTCCGGATCGTCAAAGCTTGCATCGACGTAACCATTTACGATAGCTCTTTGTCACCCCATATACGAGAAACATATCCTTAGTCCTTTTCGTATTTCAGATGTTCTTGACCGCGTCCAAAGGATCCACTCGATTACTTTGGTACCTTCCCGCCAAGCTTACAGCACATACGCCGTCTCGTACACAGATTGCATACATGATAGAGCCTATGGTCAAGCATAGGAACATCTTTCATTTTCTCTATCTTCTCGTGGTCGGGCATTGAGTCCGACTCAATTTACACCTTGTAAATACGTAAAAACCTTTCGCCTCGATCCATTTTGAACTTTTTCAAAACTTTATCAAGGTATGTGCTTTGTGAAAGTCCAATCAAGCCGCCTTGATCTATCTCTATAGATCTTGATGCCCAATATGTAAGCAGCTTCACCGAGGTCTTTCATTGAAAAACTTTTATTCAAGTATCCTTTATGTTATCCAGAATTTATATCATTTCCAATCAATAATATGTCGTCCACATATAATATTAGAAATGCTCAGAGCTCCCACTCACTTTCTTGTAAATACAAGCTTCCCAAAAGTCCTGAAAACCCATATGCTTTGATCACACTATCAAAGCGCTTATTCCAACTCCGAGAGGCTTGCACTGCACTATAAATTGATCGTTGAGCTTGCACACTTTGTTAGCACCTTTGGATCGACAAAACCTTCTGTTGCATCATATACAACTTCTTCTAGAAATCCATTCAAGAATGCAGTTTTACATCCATTTGCCAAATTTCATAATCATAAAATGCAATTCAACATGATTCGGACGGACTTAAGCATCGCCACGGGTGAGAAAGTCTCATCGTAGTCAACCCTTGAACTTGTCGAAACCTTTTGCAACAAGTCAGCTTTGTAGACGCTACATTACCATCGCACCTTCTTCTTAAAATCCATTTATTCTCAATAGCTTGCCGATCATCGGGCAAGTCTACCAAAGTCCATACTTTGTTCTCATACATGGATCCCATCTCGATTTCATGGCTTCAAGCCATTTTGGAATCTGGGCTCACCATCGCTTCTTCATAGTTCGAGGTTCATCATGATCTAGTAGCATGACTTCCGAATAGGATTACCGCATCACCGCGGATTTTGTTCCGTTGATCTACGGTTCAGGACAACTTGATCTCAAGTTTCATGATCTTCATCATTATCTTCCTCACTAACGGTGTAGGTGTTACGTAAACTGATTCGTGATTAACTACTTTCCAATAAGGGAGCTGGTACTATTACCTCATCAAGTTCCACTTTCCTCCCACTCACTTCTTTCGAGAGAAACTCCTTCAAGAAAGGATCCATTTTAGCAACGAATGTCTTGCCTTCGGATCTGTGATAGAAGGTGTACCCAATTGTCTCCTTTGGGTATCCTATGAAGACACATTCGATTTGGGTTCGCTTATCAGGTTGAAGTTTCTTCACATAAGCATCGCAACCCCAAACTTTCGTAACCAAACTTTGGTTTCTTGCTAAACCATAGTTCATAAGGCGCCGCCTCAACGGATTTTGACGGTGTCCTATTTAACGTGAATGCGCCGCCTCAAGAGCATAACCCCAAAATGATAGCGTAAATCTGAAGAGAATCATAGATCGCACCATATCCAAGAAAGTGCGACAGACGCTCGACACACCATTGCGCTGTGGTGTTCGGTATGGAGTTGCTAAACTATTCCGCTTTGTTTCAAATGTAGACCAAACTCAGAATCAAATATTCGCCCACGATCAGATCGAAACTTTATTTTCTTATTACGATGATTTTCAACTTCACTCAAATTTTTGAACTTTTCAAATGTTTCGATTATGTTTCATTAAGTAGATATACCCATATCTGCTCAAATCATCTGTGAAGGTGAGAAAATAACGATATCCGCCACGAGCTTCAACATTCATTGACCACATACATCCGTATGTATGATTTCCAATAAATCTGTTGTTTCCATAGTACCGAGAACGGAGTTTTAGTCATCTTGCCCATGAGGCACGGTTCGAAGTGCCAAGTGATTCATAATCAAGGACTCCAAAAGTCCATCAAGATGGAGTTTCTTCATGCTTTTAATCGATATGACCTAAACGGCAAGTACACAAATAAGTTGCACTATCATTATCAACTCGCATCTTTTGGTTTCAACATTATGAATATTGTATCACTACTATCGAGATTCATTAAAAATAGACCACTCTTCAAGGGTGCATGACCATAAAAGATATTATTCATATAAATAGAACAACCATTATTCTCTCGATTTAAATGAATAACCGCCTCACATCAAACAAGATCCAGATATAATGTTCATGCTTAACTGCACCAAATAACAATTATTCAGGTCTAAAACTAATCCCAAGGTAGATGTAGAGGTAGCGCCGATCGCGATCACATCGACTTTGGAACCGCTTTCCCACGCCCATCGCCACCTCGCCCTTGGCTGTTCGCTAATCCAGAGTTCCTGCTTCGAAGTTGCAAATATTAGCAATGTAACCAGATCAAATACCTGTACTCATCAGAGCTCTAGTAAGGTCACATCAATAACAAGTATATCACATATACCTTTGTTCACTTTGCCATCCTTCTTATCCGCCAAATACTTGGGGCAGTTCCGCCCAAAGGACCTCCTTGCAGAGAAGCACTGCCAGTGCTTAGGTCCAGATTGGGTTTCTTCTCCCGATCAGAACTTGTTTGCTGTTCTTCTTGAAGTTCCCTTCTTCTTCCCTTTGCCTTCTTCTTGAAACTAGTGGTCTTATTGACCATCAACACTTGATGCTCCTTTTTGATTTCTACCCGCAGCTTTTAGCATTGTAAGAGCTCGCATAGTCTTTACTAACCCTTGCATATTATAGTTCATCAGGCCTTTGTAGCTTGGTGGCGTGATTGAAGAATTCTAATGACACAATCATCCGGAAGATTAACTCCCTTGATTCAAGTGATTGTAATACCTGACATTTTGAGTATGTGCTCACCGAATGTAACTATTCTCCTCCATCTTGCAGCTATAGAACTTATTGAGACTTCATATCTCTCAACCGCATTCTTTGAAATATCAACTTCAACTCCGAACATCTCATATGCTCCATGACGCTCAAAACGCCGTTGAAGACCCGGTTCTAAGCCGTAAAGCATGGCACACTGAACTATAGAGTAGTCATCACCGCTTGCCGACGCTCACAACTTCTCGCTCAAGATTCGAGAGTTCGCACAATGGGCTTCCAGACGAATTTTCCGCAGCAATGAGGATTATCTCGTTACGGACCCATCCGTAATTGCTACCATCATCTTTCAACTTTGCTTTCTCAAGGAACGCATTAAAATTCAAAACAACAAAGACGAGCCATCTATCTACAAAGAAACATAGACAAGCAAAATACTATCAGTACTAAGTTCATGATAAATTTAAGTTCAATTAATCATATTACTTAAGAACCCCACTTAGACGTACATCTCTAGTTATCTAAGGATCACGTGATCCAAATCAACTAAACCATAACCCATCATCACGTGAGATGGAGAAGTTTTCAATGGTGAACATCTTATGTTGATCATATTCACTATATGGTTCACGCCGACCTTTCGGTCTCGGTTCCGAGGCCATATCTGCATATGCTAGGCTCGCCAAGTATAACCGAGTATTCTGCGGGCAAAACTGGCTTGCACCCGCTAGATGGACGAGAGCTTATCACACCCGATCATCACGCGGTGTCTCGACGATTTAACTTTGGCAACGGTGATACCAGGAGAAACTCTTGATAATTTTAGTGAGAGATCATCTTATAATGCTACCGCCAATCAAAGCAAGATAAGATGCATAAAGGATAAACATCACATGCAATCAATATAAGTGATATGATATGGTCATCATCATCTTGTGCTTGTGATTCCATCCCAAGCACCATCATGATCACCATCGCCACGCGCGACACCTTGATCTCCATCGAGCATCGTTGTCGCCTCGCCAACTATTGCTTTACGACTATCGCTACCGCTTAGTGATAAAGTAAAGCAATTACATGGCGCTTGCATTTCATACAATAAAGGACAACCATATGGCTCCGCCAATTGCGATAACTCGTTACAAAACATGATCATCTCATACAATAAAATATATCATCACTGACCATATCACATCACAACATGCCCTGCAAAAACAAGTTAGACGCCTCTACTTTGTTGTTGCAAGTTTTACGTGGCGCTACGGCTGAGCAAGAACCGCTTTACCACGCATCAAAACCACAACGATATTTCGCCAAATAGACTGCTTAACCTTCAAGGACCCGGGCGAAGCCACACTGTTCAACTAAAGTGAGAGAGACAGACACCACCACCTTTAAGCAACGAAAGTGCTCAAGCGGTGAAACCTCCCAGAAGCGCACGCCGAATGTCGGTCCGCCGCTTCATCTCACAATACCGCTGAACCAAAGTATGACATGCTGGTAGGTAGTATGACTTGTATCGCCCACAACTCACTTGTGTTCTACTCGCATATGACATCAACGAAAAACCAGGCTCGATGCCATCGGGTAACGAGTAATTTCAAAAATTTTCCTACGATCACGCAAGACCATGGTGATGGCATAGCAACGAGGGGAGAGGTCCGCCCACGCACTGTGAGACCAAAGCGAAGCGCTATATCAACGCTGTTGATGTAGTCGACGCCTTCACGATCCGACCGATCCAAGCACCGCATTCCGCACCTCCGAAGTTCTTGGCACACGCTCAGCCGATGACGATCCCCGGCTCCGATCCAAAGAAAGGCCGGGAGGAGTTCCACAAGACGACGGCGAGGACGATCTTGATGTTCTACACGCAGGCTTCGCCAAGCACCGCCACAATATGACCGAGGTGGAATATGGTGGAGGGGGGCACCGACACGGCTAAGGAACGATCACGAAGATCAACTTGTGTCCTAGGGTGCCCCCCGCCTCGTATAAAGGAGCAAGGGGAGGGCCGCCAGCCCTGGGCGACTAGGAGGGGGGAGTCCTCCTAGTAGAGAGGACTCCTTTCCTAGTCCTACTAGGAAGAGGGAAGGGGAAGGAAAGAGAGGGGAGAGGAAAGGGGCGGCCTCCCAGTCCACCGACTCCCATGGAGGGGGGCGACCACCCGGTGCAGCCTCTTCTCCCTCTGGCCCAATAAGGCCCATAACTTCCGGGGTTCCGAACCCTCCCAGACCTTTTCTCCGAAACTTCCGAACCTTTCCGTGTCCAATATAACCATCCAATATATCAATCTTTATGTCTCGACCATTTCGAGACTCCTCGCATGTCCGTGATCACATCCGGACTCAACTCCTTCGTACATCAAAATACATAAACTCATAATAACCCATTGAAACCTTTTGCAAGGACCCACGGTTCGAGAACTATGTAAACATGACCTAGAACTATTCTCTCAATAACCAATAGCGGAACCTCGGATGCTCATATTGGTTCCTACATATTCTACAAGATCTTTATCGTCAAACCGCATAACAACATGCGTTGTTCCCTTTGTCATCGAGTTACTTTCCGAGATTCGATCGTGATCCAATACCTAGTTTAATCTCCTACGAAAGTCTCTTTACTCGTCCGTAATACATCATCTCACAACTAACTCTTTAGTTGCAATGCTTGCAAGGCTTATGTGATGTATTACCGAGAAGGCCTAGAGATACCTCTCCGACAATCGGAGTGACAAAACCTAATCTCAAATACGCCAACCCAACAAGTACCTTTGAGACACCAGTAATCCTTTATAATCACCCGCTTACGCTGACGCTTGGTAGTACCTAAAGTGTTCCTCCCAAAACGGAGTTATAATCCAAGTTACGGAACATGTATGGGTCATGAAGAAAGCATTAACATACTAAACGATCAAGTGTTGCTAACGGAATGGGTCATGTCAATCGATCATTCAACTAATGATGGACCTTGTTAATCAAATAACAACCCTTGTTCATGGTTAGGAAACATAACCATCTTTGATTAACAAGCTAGTCAAGTAGAGGCATACTAGTGACATATGCTTGTCTATATATTCACACATGTATTATGTTTCCTTTAATACAATTCTAGCATGAATAATAAACATTTATCATGATATAAGGAAATAAATAATAACTTTATTATTGCCTCTAGGGCATATTTCCTTAGGAGAACTATGAGGTTGGCAAGAAAGCCTCAGAGGAACAACTTGAAGATTCACCATGAAAGTTCAAGGGAGATCCGGGTTAAAGGGCTTGAGAATTGTCACAAGAAGTTTCCCGCCCGCATCCGGGAATCACATTGGCCTCCCCATATATTCAATACTTGGGTTTAATTTTGAATCATTTCACCCACGAGTCCGCTTCCCGAGGTTGAGGTTGGGCTGAGGAAGAATTACTTGAGGCCTTGTGATCGGTGAAAATGTCCACTTTCCTTCCCAACAAGAGATGTCTTCCATGTTATCAATGCATGGACAATGCCGCCAACTCAAGATCGTGGAGTGGGGTAGTTCTTTTTCGCTGGGCTTCACCGAAAAGAGGTATAGGCCACAACTCTCTTCTTTGCAAACACAAACCAGACCTTGAAGAGAAGCATCACAAAACTTCAATGGCTTGGATTCATCAGAGGAGGAAAGATTGTGACCGGTTTCCTTTTTGAGGGTATTGAAAGCAACGCCACACCTGTGGAGACCGATACTTCACATGCTTCCGAGGAGGTTGGAAAGAGGCTTTGCAATCTTAGAGAAATTTCAACTAATCTTCGCAATAGCTTGCAAGACCAAGAAAACTACGGAGCTGCTTGACATTCCGAGGAGGTTCCCAATTCACAATCATGGACACCTTCTGGATTAAAAATATGCCCTTGGCAGAGATGATATGACCAAGATAAAGCACTTCATCAAGCCAAAATTCACATTTGGAGAACTTCGGAAGAATTGATATCGAAGTTTGTCTAGCACCAATCGCAAGTGTTTGGCATGATCCTTCTTATTCTTGGAGAAGACCAAAATATCATCGAGATAGACCAAGACAAATTCATTGGGTAGGGGTTGAAGATGAAGTTCATCATTGGAGAATGTTGGAGGAGCATTGACAAGGCCAAAGACATGACAAGATATTCATAAGAACCAAAGCTTGTTCCAATGTCGTTTTGGGAATATCTTGTTCATTTAATGCGAATTGATAAACCCATAAGGAAGGTCAAGCTTGAGAACACTTTAGCACCTTTGAGTTGCTCGAAAAGCTCATTGATGTTGGGAAGTGGATACTTGTTTTGATAGTCTTCTTATTCAATGGATTCGACGAAAGTCGGTCCGCGCCATCCTTCTTCGACAAAAGAACACCACAACCCCAAGGAGATGAACTGTCCGATCAAACCCAGATGTTTTGTTCATCGAAAGCTGCTTCTTCAATTCCTTCAGCTCATTAGGTCCAAGCTTGTATGGACGCCAAAACGGGTTGGCCGGCTCAAGATCGATAAACAACTCAATCGGCCGATGAGGAGGCATCCCAAGCTCTTCCGAAAGACATCTTGGTACTTACAAACGATCGAATCGAGAAATCCAATTCGCCCTTCTCATTGAGAGAAAACAACCAATGGTTTCATCACGGCGTAGATGATCACATCATTAGAAGAGTGAGTCAATTGAATTTCCCGGCAGACAATCGGTAGCTTTAGCCGATAAAGCCACCCATCCCAAGAATAAGATCAATATCCGAGTCACCAAGGACAAATGGTTTAGCCGAAATCTATAATCGCCCATCTTGATAGAAACATCGAATCATTGTGGTAGCCTCATAGAAGAGGCCGGAGAAACAACCCCAAGGGTTTTTCCAACTTTCCAAATGAAATCATGCTTTGCAACAAATGATCTAGACATGAAACAATGCGATGCACCAAAGATTTAATAAGACTTTTGCAGAATATCATTAATGGAGATTACCCATTATCACATCAAGAATTCTTCTGGCGCCGCATTCATCATGTTCACCTTTGGCATTTGGGATTATGCTTGACCAACCGCATTGCCGGAAGATTTCACAAAGGAGGGAAGGCGCCTTTGGTTGAAGCACTTGTTCTATAGTGACCTTTTCACGACACTTGTTGCAAGTCACCCCGAGAGCGGATGGTAAGGAGCACTTGACCTTGGAGCTTGAGAATTAGACTTGTTCGGATAGCCGTGGTTGGGCGGTGGGAAGATCCACCACCACCGAGTTCTTTTTGCCGATAAGGCCGACGGAACGGAGGAGGTGGAAGGTAGAACTTCGCCGCTTAGGCCACTTGAGAGGAAGAAGAAGATGAACTGCATCCCGATTCTCTTCTTAGAAGCCTCACATTTGAGCTGGGCAGCTTGCTTCAAAGGCCGTTGTAGAATTCATCATACTTTTCTCGCTCAAAAGCACGAGAGCTAATTTGCAATCTTTCTGGACCACCTCCAATTGATAGATCATACTCTTTTCATCGGACGCCTTGTTTAGCGGGGAAGCCTTTCGAACTGATATTTATTGGTATACGACATGTTGCCTTGCTTGAGATTGCAACTCCTCACGCTTGCTCTCAACAACACTTTTCGGAATGTGGTGAGCTTAAAGTCTCCGGGAACTCATCCTGTAATGACACGACCTCCCTCGAATTTTGTTTGGTGGTACCAAAGAATTGGTCCTTGAGTTGAAACGAAGCAAACTTGACAAAGTCCTCGTGTCCGACATTGCTACATTCAAAATGTTTGCAGATGTCCCAAGCCAATCGTCGGGCTCGGGCCTCCTACGTAAAACCAAAGACTTCGCCGATTAGCGAGGAACCGATCGAGGGTAGCAAAGTGCGGCTGGTTGTTGCCTTTGACCTTGATTTCCTTGATTGCCTTGCCCTTTGGGACGCTTCTTGCAAGAGTTGCAAAATCAACGAGCATTGGAATTGGTGGCTGCCATGATAGTTGCCATCTCCGGAGGCGGAGGGGAGGTGGAGGGTTCGAACCGATTCCCATCATCACGATTCGGACGCTACATGGAGCCATCCTCAAGAGGGTGACATCCGCTAGCACTTTGATAGAAGATAGACAAGTTGAATCAACGGATAGAAATTGCAACATATAGTCTTCCAATAAAATTCACCAAGGATGAACGAATGAATTCCAAAGAACATCACACCCATTAAGGTGAGAAGCCACTTGATTAAGGGTTGATGAAAAAATAACAAGGTACGACGAACAAATAAGTGGTAAGGATTACCCAATCAAACCAAATATCCAGGGAAGAAATGCTAAGAGCTACTTGAATCCCAATTTATAAACTCCCAAACTTTCCGTTATAACGTGTTGGGGATACAAAAATATATCACCCAAACTAACAATACCTAGATCCATGTATCCATCCCAACACATAACCAAGAAACCCTCGAAATCGTGGTACCTCACCTTCAAAAACATCCTATAGAATCATGGTCCCGAGCTCGCCTCAAGATCGGGTTATCGGGCTATCTCACCAACAATGACAAAAGAGATTTATGTCGCAAAAATTCCGAATCAAGATAAAATTGGACGACAACACCTCGAGCTCAACTCCCCGACACGCCACAACCCCAAATGTCGAGGCACCAAGAACAATGTTCTCGCCACAAAACCATCGAACGATCCCAAGATACCCCGATCCTAAATTTTTTAGTGAAATTTGAGGAGAGGAGAGTCAAAACTTACGCCGAGACCTCACCAGAGGAAAGGACCGGGAGTAAAAGAATCCATCCGAATATATAATCCTAAGACTCAAAACATTTTCCGTTTAGACTCAACAACGCCAAAGAAACAATCAAGTAGGGGCTCCGTCGGGAAGGCTCATTACCAACTTAACCCCGGGCGCTATATCTCCCACGGTTGAAGCACGACTTAGAGGCATAACCGCATTGAAAGCAATGTCGCAAGTGAGGTAATCTTCACACAACCCATGTAATACATAAGGAAAGAGATACATAGTTGGCTTACAAAGCCACTTCACACAATACATAAATAAACATCCATCATTCAGATTACACTCAAGGTCCCACTACGGAACCAAAATAAAGTAGATACCCCAAATGCTACACAGATCCCTCGATCGTCCCAACTGGCTCCACTACGATCATCGTGAAAGACACATAGTAACGACTAACGCTCTCATCGAACTCCCACTTGAGCTGGGCAAGCCACCACCGCATCGCCGGCACTGCAACTATTTTGGTATAACTTGGAGTCAGGGACTCAAAGAATCTCACACCGAGATCAAGACAATTTAAGCTTATAGGAAGGACAGAGTTGTGAGGTGGAGCTGCAGCAAGTTACTAGCATATATGGTGGCTACATTCGAAAAAGAGAGCGAGAAGAGAAGCAAGGCACGGTCGTGAAGCTAGTAGCATCAAGAAGTGATCCTAACTACTTACGCCAAACATAACTCCAACATCAGGTTCACTTCGACTCCCGAGAAGAGACCATCACGGTTACACACGCGTTGATGTTATTTTAATTGAGGTCAACTTCGGGTTTTCTACAACCGACATTAACAAATTCCCATCTGCCTCATAACCGCGCATGGCTTTCAAAGTTAATACCGCAGGGTGTCCAACTTAGCCCATTATAAGCTCTCACGGTCAACGAAGGATATTCCTTCTACCGAAGACCCGATCACTCGAATCCCTGACTACAAGACATTTCGACAAAGAATAAAACAAGACCAAAGGCCTCAATGTGCCGACAACCCGATAGGAGCTGCACATATCTCTCTCGTGGCACACCGGATGAGCAGTCCATAACTAAAACCAGCCTCAAGTTTTGAGGGGGCGCAAAGCACTTTAGTTTGGGCCAGCACTCGGAGCACCGGTCCCGGGGGTTAAATAAAGACGACCCTGGCTCGCGAAACCGGGGAAAAAGGCATAGGTGCAAATGGTAAAACCAAAGTTGGGCCTCTGGACGAGTCTTATTCAAAGCGAACGTCAAGGGGGTCCCATAAATCACCCAACCGTAAGGAACGGAAATCAAGGAACATAACACCGTATGACGGAAACTAGGGCGCAAGAGGGAACAAAACACTGGCATAAGGCCGAGCCTTCCACCCTTTACCAAGTATATAGATGCATTAATTATAGCAGATATATTGTGATATCCCTAATAAGTAAATATGTTCCAACAAGGAACAACATCTCCATGTTCCAACAAGGAACAAACTTCATCTTCACCGCAACTAGCAACGCTTATAAGAGGGCCGAGCAAAGCGATAACATAGCCAATCAACGGTTTGCTAGGAAAGGATGGTTAGAGGTTTGGCATGGCAATATGGGTGGCATGATAAGCAAGTGATAGGCATCGAGCATAGGCATAGCAAAAGAGCGAGCATCTAGCATAGCAAAGATAGAAGTGATTTCGAGGGTATGGTCATCTTGCCCGAAAGTTCTCGAGTTGTCGAAAGCTTGATCCTCGAAGCGCTTCTCAACAGGTTCCTCGACACTAACTCGCTCCGCTCTACCCAAAGCAAGAACACAAACAAAGGAACCAAATAAATCACGCAATGCACAAGCAACATGATGCAATATATGGCATGATATGCAGAAGTGATATGCAATGTATGCGTTCGAAGGAAAATGATGAACCAGGCATCAACTTGGCAAACCAAGTATGCCGCTGAAAGATGAGATGATTTCGTTGAAATCGATATAAAGACCACCGGAATCGGATGCACGGTTTGCAAATGACAAGCAAAACAAGAATGACACAAATCTGCCATTAACAAGATGATGCCACATAGCAAGCAACAAGAGATTAAGCTACGATCCAAACGATCAACAAAGTATATGGCAGTGATCTACCAAGATGCTTGACAAAAGATGAACACCGAGCTACGGCTAAATCACACCATAACAGGTCCAAACAAGCATGGCAAAAGTGCAAAACATATCACCACGATTGGTGAAATTATCGAACATGGCGTAATCAACATCGAAGCAATGTTCGAGCAAGAAAACAACATGCTACAGGAACTTATAATAGCAAAACAAGGCATGGAATGAATCTACTCAAAGCATAGAACAAAAGTCCCTTACTGACCATAAGCCAAAAAGGATCATAAAATATAATAACACCCATGTCAATATAGCAAGTTTCATAATGTATTCAAAGAATGTGGCATGACAAAACAGATAACAAGTAGGCATGTTTAAGAGCTCAAAGCACTCACTACAGAGCATTAAATGATAAACTAAGAATACATCCATCAAGAAGACATGGCATAGAAGACATACATGGCAAGAACAACATCATAGCATACATGGATCAACACAACAACCTTGGCAAAATTGAATAACATGTAAACAATCTGCCAGAAACATTTTATAGCAAAAGTAGAGCTCGATTGACTCAAGCTATGGCACTCCATAATTGCAAACAAAGGCATGGATGGATAGAGCATAACCATATGTTCAAAACATCCTTATGAAGTATCTCAAAATATGCATGGATCTCTCGTAGCATCAAGTTAATATGGCATAAAAATATCAAGAAAACAGGTGAAAAAAGAACATCATGACACCTAGTTTGCATGCTTGTGCTAGTCACCACATAGATCAAAAAATACATGGCATACACCCCTGGAAAGATGGAATGGCATATTACAAAACACATGTAGGACTCATATTCATAGGGTGCACACATCAATCATAGCAAAAATAAAAAGTGCATGTTCAAGAAAAAACTA
>JAHIAM010017557.1:0-18671 GCA_021605205.1 Aegilops longissima | reverse complement strand
AGGAAAGCAAAAGAATTGAGAACTGCAAGGAAGTATGGACAAGGGAAGTATAACTCGATCCCAAAGCAAGCCTCCTCTATACCCCTAAATCAGAATTCGTTTCAGATACCCATGGAGGAGGTAATTGACAACCATAATGGCACCAAGAATGGGAACGGAATGGAGGAAGCAATGGAAGAACCGCACCAACCCGCCAACACCATCCAAGGTAGACCTGAGTCACATTATTTGCTTTAAGTGCCGCAAGATCGGCACTATGCAAATGACTTCCGTAAGGCCGTAATGGAAATGGCAATGGAAGCTCGAAAGAAGCCCAACCCTTTCAACAGGGGATGTGAACCACATTGATGTGGAGGAGGTTGAAGATCAGCCCATGCAAGAATCGGTAAGTTTTTGGTTGTCATTTATGCAGTTGTTCTTTTCGACACGTGCATCGGATTCATACATATCAAGGGATTTGTGGATAAGAAGTTACCAACCCAAGCCCTTAGGTCACCCATGCTAGTAACCTCACCCGAGCAGTAATACATGGCTAGTAAATGGTGTGATCGACGCCACTAAGGATTGGACACTATGTTTCCCTCGCACCTAATAGTTCTGGAATCCCAAGGATTGATGTGATATTAGGAATGGATTGGTTATCAAAGTATGGAGGAAACATAGATTGTACCACAAAGTCAATTTTGCTCACCACACCGAGGAAGAAGGATTATATGTATCACGGCACGAGCCGAGGAGAGCACAAGTTAATTGCTTATCGAGAGTGGTACAGAAGAAGTACCAAGGTAAAGGATTATCCGATGTATTTCCTAAGAATTGCCGTGAATGCCACCGGATAGAGACATTGAGTTTTTGATCGAGTCTGCCGTGAACAGCCCGATATCGGGTTATCAGATAGGATGCCCGCAAAGGATTTGGCGGAAATCAAGAAACAGATTAAGGAACTATTGGATAAAGGTTTTATTCCCAAGTTCTTCACCTTGGGGATCACCCGCTTTGTTAGTGGAGAAGAAGGATGGATCTTGAGAATGGTTGTTGATTACGTGGATTGAATGAAGTAACAATCAAGAACAAGTACCCACTACCTATGATAAATGATCTGCTTGATCGCTTGCAAGGAGCCAAAGTGTTTTCCAAGATCGACTTTGCATCGTGGTACCATCATGAAGATTCGGGAGCAAGACATACCCAAGACAGCATTTACCACTAGATATGGACTGAGAGTATACCGTTATGTCATTTGACGACTAACGCACCAGCCTATTTCATGAACCCGATGAACAAAGTGTTTATGGAGTTTTTGGATAAGTTCGCGTGGTGTTCATTGATGATATTTTGATTTTCTCAAGAATGAAGAGGAACACAAGGAACATTTGATTGGTTTTGGAGAAACCGAGGGAACACGCTTGTATGCCAAGTTCAAGCAAATGTGAGTTTTGGCTAAAGGAAGTTGGATTTCTGACATGTTATATCCGGAGAAGGGATAGCATTGACCCCACAAAAGTTGAGACCAGAATAAATGGGAAGCACCAACGACAGTTGAGAGATTCGAGTTTCTTGACTCGCAGGATACTACCAAGATTCATTGAGAATTTCTCAAGAATTGCAAAGCCTATGATGAATTGTTGAAGAAGGAAAACAAATTCATATGGACCGAGGATCGAGGCAAGTTTTCAGAGTTGAAGAAAAGATTGGTTACCTCACCAGTTTTGATATTGCCGATCGCATAAGGATTATGAGGTTATTGCACGCTCACGCCGAGGACTTGGAGCCGGCTTATGCAGGAAGGAAGAGTTGTTTCAGATGCTTCACGACAACTTAAGCCTCATGAGTTGAATTATGCCACCATGATTTGGAGTTAGCAGCCAGTATGCCTTGAAGACGGGAGACATTTTCTCATTGGAAATCATTGTGAAGTATACACGGATCACAAGAGTTTGAAGTACATCTTCACACGTATGAATTGAATCTCGCATAAAGGAGATGGTTAGAACTAATCAAGGATTATGATATGAGATTGCATTATCACCCGAAAGGCTAATGTCGTAGGCACGATTGAGCCGTAAGAGCCACGCCAATACCCTAATGATGGAGGAATACCCAATGAGTTAGCCGAGGACCTTCGAGAGCTATGTTTGGAAATAGTTCCTAGAGGCTATGTAGCAGCATTGAGATTCAAACACTAATGGACAAAATCAGAAAGGCCCAAAAGGCGATAAGGAAGTTTCTATAAAGGAAAAAATGAGCAAAGGAAAAGCTAAAGGATTTCGTGGAGGATGAGCACGATACCCTATTTTGAAGACCGTGTTTATGTGCCCAATGACCCGTAGATCGGAAGTTGATTTTACAAGAAGCCCATGATTCACCCTATTCGATTCACCCAGAAATACCAAGATGTATTTGGATTTGAAGAATATTTTGTGGACCGGAATGAAGAAGGATATTATGGGTATGTAGCAGTTTATGGTTTATGTCGAAAGTAAAGGCGAGCATCAAACCAGCAGGATTGTTACAACCGCTGTTACCCAATGGAAGTGGATAAACTAGGCATGGATTTCATCACAGGTTTAAAGACTCCTCAGGATATGACTCGATTTTATAGTTCATCGCTTGAAAGGTAGCTCATTTCATTCCACTAAGACTACCTATAGCAAAGGTTAAGTTGGCAAAGATATACATGACCAGAATTGTGTTTTACACGGAGTTCGAGGAGCATCGATCGGATAGAGGAACCCGTTTACCTCAAATTTTGGAACCGGGTTGACGAAACATTGGGAACCGATTAGAATTCAGCAAGCTTTCCACCCATGACCGGGATGACCGAGAGAGTCAATCAGATTTTGGAGGACATGCCGGAGCTTGTGCACTAGATTATGGATCTAGGGGATGATAATTTGTCGATGCAGAATTTTCCTACAATAACAAGCAAAACCAGCTTGAAGATGGCACCTTTCGAGGCTCAGATGGAAGAAGGTGCAGGACACCGTTGTCATGGGACCAAACCGAGATCGCCGCTTGTTTGGACCAGATTTGATTAAGGAGTCCTAATGTAAGGTTGTTAATTCGAGACAGGCTCAAGGTAGCCCACCCGCATGTAAGAGCTATGCCGATTCAAAGCCAAAGTTTATTGAGTATGAAGTTGGAGACAGAGTATATCTCGAGTATCCCCGCCGAGGAGTTGCTTTTGGAGTTAAAGGAAAGTTAGCACCTGCTTCTACCTATAAGATTTTGCAACGCATGGGAGAAGGGATAAGTTGGAATTGCTGTAAGGACTGTCGAGTTCATGATGTATTCCATTTTCTCAATTGAAGAAATGTCACCCCGAGATAGCAGAGGGTCCTAAGAGACACAAGTACACCGAAGCAATTCAGTTGAAGGATGACTTGACATATGAGGAAAAACCGTTAAGATTCTCGATTATGCCAAAGAGAGTTACCCGGAAAGGTTATCAAGTTTTGCAAAGTTCAAGGAGCCACCACACCGAGGATGAAGCCACCGGGAAAGAGAGGAAGTTTTGCTTAAGGACCACCTCACCTATTTTCTATTAACCCAATCTCGAGGGCTTAGATTCATCTTTAAGGTTTGTAACATCCCAAATTTTCAATTTGGAATGTTATACATTAGGTCATCATGCATATCATATTTTCTCGATTTTCCGATCCTGAAAAATTTCAACAACTCAAGGACCCTGAGAGAGTTGGAAGTTTCATTATTTTCATATTTGGGATTTCTCAAATTTTGAAAATAGGATCATTGGATTTATTTAATTATCTTCATAAAGTTTTTCCTATAAAAATATTAAAGAGAGGGAATAATATGACTTTCCCAACATTTAGGAAAAATGAAGATTTTATAAATAAATCAAATTTGGTTTTGAAGATTTATTTTGCTTAGGCAAAATGAGCATTTTTAAAATTTATGCATGTTTGCCTTTTAAAGTTCATTTTGTTCACTCATTTTAGGAGTCGGGAAAATTTGTTTTATTTAAATCGAATTCATTTGGTATTTTTTTAATTTGCTGGTTTAAATTTAAAAAAACCCGCCCCTGGGCCCAGCCGCCCAAGCCGGCCCCCGCCCAAAGGCTCCCTGCCCACCTCCCCTCCTCCCTCAAGGGATTCCTTCACAAGACGCCACCCGGAGCCGGTCCCCTGCCGGTTCTTCCCAAGCCGCCCGACCTTTATAACCCGGGCCCTCTTCACCACCCCTTTACCAAGGCCCGACCGGAGCACCCCCCAGGAAGGGCCACCCCCAGCCAACGCCGGAGCCTCGCCCTCCCACCACCCCGCCCCTGTTTCGGAGCCCTCCGGATCACCGAGGTATTCCGGCCTGATCCGTTTTCCCTAAAACCCGATCCGTTTATTTAAAAAAGTGTTCGGTTTTTTTTTAAAAACCCAGATGGTTTTTTTTTTCGTTTTCTTATTTAAACGAACGCTCACCAACCCGCTTCAATAAACGTGTTCGTTGGATTAGTTCGTTAACTAACGTCCGCTATTTTATCCGCTCGCCGCTTTTTTTAATCGATTTAACTGCTATTTTTTTCGATTCGATTTCGATCCGATTTTCAAATCTGTTTTATTTCGCTGCTTATCGAATCGTGATCAAGCGCTCGGAGTTTCAGAACAAACCGCCGCCCGATTAACCTACTTTCACAGAGTTTTGCTATGTGAAATTTTGACCTAGTTTCAGATTGCTAAACCGAAGTCGTTTCTTCTCGAAGTTTCGACTTTCGTGTTTATTTTGATTGATTTTTGCAACCAGGGTTCTTAAGTTGAACTTTCTGGTTAGATCTTTTATTCGAGATTTCCCGCATTAGATGAGTACTTATTGTATGCTTGTTGTTTGTCCGCTAGATCACCCGGAAAGCGCCGCTTTGTTACTTCAATTTAGGTCTCATGGATCATCGCAAGGCAAGTAACACTTTGATCATACCTTTTCTACTACCCAGCTTTTATTGCATTTAGATCAAACCTCAAACACTTGCATGGTTAGGATCAAATTAAATTGTGGGTTTGGGAAGTAGTTGAGGTAGTACCATTACCCGTTTTACTTATGAAACCTTGGGAGTTACTTTACGCTTGCTTATTGTGCCATGCTATGCTAGTAGACGTGGATTGGGTGAGTGAATATCCATGAATGTGAGATTGTTAATTAATGGTTTATCTAAGGTGGCAACCTAAACACACATCTGGTGGATTGAGGCACCGGTTTCCATCAGACTTGCCTGATTTCTTCTGGACCGCCACCTGTGCTCTAAGGGATCATAAGATTATTCAAACCGAAACTTCCGTAGCAGCCACAAGCCAATTATGGGCTCTGCGTAGTTGACTAAGTTGTGCGAACTCTCACGTAGGCTAGCTGATGTAGGGGATGTAGGTTGGCACGGTCACCCACACGTAAGGTGCTAGCGCTTCGAAAGACTATGTCTCGCCATCCGCTTCTCAAACACCATGAAGTGCGAGAACCAAGCGGAGGCGATCGAGTCTTGTGGGGAAAAGTGCAAACCTCTCGCAGAGTGTATAAACTAATCATGATTAGTCGTGTCCCCGTTATGGACAATTGAGTATCCGTAATTGAATATCATGTGAATCTCAACATGTTACTTCTAATAAAAGTTATTGGGTTTTGATGAGTCCTTTTAATTGGGATTGAGGATTCAACCATTCTCAATGTTTAACAACCACCATGATAGTTAAATAAAATTATTCCTTTGATGTAGGGAAAATCAGCTTTATGCAATGTAACCGAGAGCCTTACCACCAGCCAAATATGCATGTAGTATAGGCTTATTCCTTCATTGTTTCTATTGTTACATTGCCAACATATTCCATGTGCTGACCTGTTGGCTGCAACTTCAGCAGTATTTTCGCATTTACTTTAAGGTGTTAGGTCGTGGTTCTATACTCATGATGCCTTGGAGTTGATGGACTCCTTATCTTCCAAGCCTTCCTTTATTATTAGATGGCCTTGCCATATTATTGTAATAAGTTCCCTTGTGGACAACGATGTAATGTGTGTGATTGCACTCGCAATAAATCTTCAAGACGTGGTGTCGAAGATCCGATGACACCGAGGGTAGATCGATCCATTCGTCCGGTCCCAAGGATTCTCCGGCCCTTTAGGTTCCACCACGCCGGCGGGCTTCTTCCCGCGCGAGCCACGCCGATGAGCGCTGAACGATTATGCAGCAATGCTCGCCACCCTCCAAGTGGTTAGTTTGCTTCCCGCCGGGCACATATGTTCTCCGGGGGCGAGACTAGGCGGCCTACCCAATATGCCGGAGACGGCGGCCCGTTGCCGGGACCATGCCCATGCGGCTGGCTCGCCAAACGGGCGGACGCCGACGGGCGGGTCGATCTCGCGGTAGGCCTTGGAGAGGCGCTTTGGTGGTCAACTTTGCCTCAACGAGGGAGACACGGCAGGCTTCTAATGTCTGCCATCACCGCTATTTTGCACAGTCCCAACGTTGCTTGCAGGGATCCTGGCCGCACCGCCAGAGGCTTCCGTGGCTGATGACGAGCACCTGCGGAGGCCGCCGCGTCCGCAGAGGGGCGGGTTGTCGGACCACCCCTGGGGGGAAGGCCGAGGGATGCCGGTCGAGTCGACAAGCATCGGGTCAAGGAACCAATCGATTAGGTCGGGGGGCTCAACCTGGAGCTTGCCAAGGAGGTCGATGAGGCATCTTCAGCTAGCTGCTCCCACGCCGCGGGTCCCGAGAGGCGGATATCACCAATGAGATCGGCGAGGCCGCCCGGCAAAGGGCCGCGCCATGCAGCTGGGGTGAAATGCCATCCGGCGGGCTGGCGTTCGCCAAGAAGGAAATGGTTCCGCCCCACAGTTCCGACGAGGTGCACCTAGCCCCATGGTGGGCGTTGGGGTTTGTAACATATGCCAAAGGATGGCTTATCATGGTGGGGAGAGAAACGTGGTCGCCTGAAATGGATAAGGCGAAACACGACGCGACATCTTACCAGGTTTGGGGCTCCCAGGATAAACACCCTAGTCCCGCTCCCGGGTCTCCGCATGATCACTATCTCAACAAGTAGCTACAAGCTTGCTCCTTGAGTTGTTTCAGAGGAGGAAGAAGGGCAGCTCTCCCTCTCTCTATGGGTGTGTTTTATCTGGGCTGAACCTTTGATGGGTGCCCGGGAGTTTAAGGCCTACCCCCTGTGGGTACATGTTGGGTAACGAGTATTTCAACAAATTTCCACGCACCAAGATCATGGTGATGCATAGCAACGAGGGAGAGGTTGTCCACGCATCTTTGTAAACCGAAGCGAAGCGTTATTCAACGTTGATGTAGTGACGCCTTCATGATCCGACCGATCCAAGCACCGAAAGCACGGAACCTCCGAAGTTTGCACACGCCGCTCGGGACGCCCCCCTTTCTCGATCCAAAGAAAGGGCAAGTAGTAGATGAGTTCCGCAGACGACGGCAGGACGGTGTTGGTGAAGAACAATTTTGTGGTTCTTTAAGCACTACTTAAAACTATGACGGAGGATAAACTAGAGGAGAGGGGTGGGCACAGGCTTGGTGTTTCTTGATATGTCTGGGTGCTAGCCCACCCCTCTATTTATATGTTGAGCCCTGGGTTTAAATTGGAGTAAAACCTCCTCAAAGTCGGTTTCACCCAAAGGCAAGAGTCCTTCTTGACTAGGCTAGACGCCGGTTCCCGCATCTAGTCTCCGGTCTCCACAAAACTTCCTTTTGCACTTTCCAAAAGCCTCGGGGCTTTCCCTTGGCCGATAAAGTGTTCTCGGCCCAAACATTTCGGAAACATCCAACCCCTTCCGGGAATTCGAACCTTCCGTGATCAAACACTACTAACCACATATCAATCTTTCTGACCATTCCGAGTTCCCGTCATATCCGGATCTCATCCAAAACTCCAACAACATTCTCACCAACATACATAACTCATAGTACTATATCGCAACAACGGGAAGGGATTACGGGTTCGAGAACTATGTAGACATGACCGAGAACCTCTTTGTCAATAACCAATAGCGGACCTGATGCCCATTATGGCTTTACATATTCTATGAAGATCTTTATGGTCGACGATAACAACATAAGTTTTCCTTTGTCATCGTATTACTTGCCCGAGATTCACGTATCTCAATACCTAGTTCAATCTGCTAAGCAAGTCTCTTTACTGCCCGTAATACATCATCTCACAACTAACTCATTAGTTGCAATGTTGCAAGGCTTAAGTGATGGCATTCCGAGAGGGCCCTAGAGATACCTCACAATCGGTGTGACAAATCCTAATCTTGAAATACGCCAACCAACAAGTACCTTGAGACACCAGAGCACCTTTATAATCACCCATTTACGCAGGACGCTTGGTAGCACACAAAGTGTTCCTCCCGAAATGGGAGTTGCATAACTCAAGTCATAGGAACATGTATAAGTCATGAAGAAAGCAATAGCAACATACTAAACAATCGAAAGGTTAAAGATGGGTCAATTCAATCATATCATTCCCTAATGATGTGATCCCATTAATCAAATGACAATCTTTGTCCATGGCTAGGAAACATAACCATCTTTGATCAACGAGCTAGTCAAGTAGAGGCATACTAGTGACACTGCTTGTCTATGTATTCACAATTATGTTTCCAATACAATTCTAGCATGAATAATAAACATTTATGATGAAATAAGGAAATAAATAATAACTTTATCGCTGCCTCTAGGGCATATTTCCTTCGCCTCCCACTTGCACTAGAGTCAATAATCTAGTTCACATCCATGTGATTTAACACCAATAGTTCACATCTTTATGTGATCATTCACATCGCTATGTGACTAACACCCAAAGGGTTTACTAGAGTCAATAATTTTTCTTCGAAATACTTGTGAGAAATGGTTGTATCTAGACGATTCTAATTCTAGATACATTCATTTTATCCATCTCCGGACAAGTATTTTACGGAGGGTGTAGTTCACATCGCTATGTGATTAACACCCAAAGAGTAAAGGTGTGACATGTTTTGCTTATTAGAGAAGTTTAGTCAACGGTCTCCCACATTCAGATCCGTATGTATTTTGCAAATTTGTATGTCTAAATGCCGCAGGAGCTACTTTTAGCTAATTGTCCCACTTTCAATATGTATCCGATTAAGACTTGAGTCTGGATCGTCAAAGCTTGCATCGACGTAACCCTTTTAACCAACCTTTGTCACCTCCATAATCGAGAAACATATCCTTAACCCACTAAGGATAGTTTTGACCGTTGTCCGGATCACTCCAGATCACTATTGTACCTTGCTAAACAAAGTAGGATATACAATAGATCCGCACGAGCATGGCATACTTTATAGAACCTATGGCTGATGCATAGGGAATGACTTTCATTCTCTTTCTATCTTCGGTGGTCGGGTTTAGAGTCTTACTCAATCTCACACCTTGTAACATTGCAAGAACTCTTTCTTGACTGTCTATTTTGAACTACTTCAAAATCTTGTCAAGGTATGTACTCATTGAAAACTTATCAAGCATCTTGATCTATCTCTATAGATCTTATGCTCAATATGTAAGCAGCTTCACCGAGGTGTTTCTTTGAAAACCCTTTCAAACACTCCTTTATGCTTTGCGAATAGTTCTACATTATTTCCAATCAACAATATGTCATTCACATATACTTATTAAATGCGAGTGCTCCCACTCACTTTCTTGTATATAAGGTTCACCGTAAGTCTGTAAAACTATATGCTTTGATCAACTCATCAAAATGTATATTCCAACCCGAGATGCTTGCACCATCCATAGATGGACCCGAGCTTGATATTTTGTTAGCACCTTTAGGATTGACAAAACCTTCGTTGCATCATATACAACTCTTCTTTAATAAATCCATTAAGGAATGTAGTTTTGTTTATCCATTTGCCGATTTCATAAAAATGCGGCAATTGCCAACATGATTCGGGGATTAAGCATAGATGGGAGAAACTCCATCGTAGTCAACACCTTGAACTTGTCGAAACCATTTTCAATTCTAGCTTTGTAAATAGTAACACTACTATCAACGCTCGCCTTCCTCTTGAAGATCCATTTAAACTCAATGACTCACCTATCATCGGGCAAGTCAATCAAAGTCCATACTTTGTTCTTATACATGGATCCCATCTCGATTTCATGTCCTTAAACCATTTTTCGAATCGCTCATCATCGCCTCCTCATAGTTCGAGGGTCGCCATGGTCAAGTAACATGACCTCCGAATGGATTACGTCACTGGCGGATCTTACTCGTTTACCTATGAGGTTTGGTAGTAACTTGATCTGTTACATGATCATCATCATTAGCTTCCTCACTAATTGGTGTAGGAGTCACGAAAGATTTCGTGATAAACTACTTTCCAATAAGGGAGCAGGTACGTTATCATCAAGTTCTACTTTCCTCCCACTCACTTCTTTTCGAGAAAACTCCTTCTAGAAAGGATCCATGCTTAGCAACAATGTCTTGCCTTCGGATCTGTGATGAAGGTGTACCCAACGCTCCTTTGGGTATCCTATGAAGACACTTCCCGAGGTTCAGCTTATCAAGTTGAAACTTTTTCACAAAGCATCAGAACCCCAAACTTTAAGAAACCATTTAGGTTTCTTGCTAAACCATAGTTCATAAATGTCGCCTCAACGGATTAGACGGTCCCTATTAACGGAATGCATGCCTAATGCATAACCCCAAAACGATAGTGGTAAATCGGTAAGAGACATCATAGATTGCACTATATCCAATAAAGTACTTATGACGTTCGACACCCATTATGTCAGGTGTTCTGTGGCATGAGTTTGTGAAACTATTCCACATTGTTTTAATTGAAGACCAAACTCAGAATCAAATATTCTCCTCCATGATCATATCGAGAAACTTTTATTTTCTTGTTACGATGATTCTCCACTTCACTTGAAATTTTTGAACTTTTGAAATGTTTCCATTTGTGTTTCATCAAGTAGATAAACCCATATCCGCTCAAATCATCTGTGAAGGTCGGAAAATAATGATATTTGCTGAGCCTCAACACTCATCGGACCGCATACATCAAGATGTATTATTTCCAATAAGCTTGTCACCCATTGTTCCGAGAACGGTTTTAGTCATTTGCCCATGAGGTGGTTTGGCGCCAAGTGATTCATAATCGTGATTCCGTAAGTCCATCATCATGGAGTTTTTTCAGCGCTTAACCAATATGACCCAAACGAGTGCCACAAATAAGTTGCACTATCATTAAACTTTGCATCTTTTGGCTTCAATATTATGAATATTTATCACTAATTGAGATCCAACAAACTATTTTCATTGGGTTATGACCATTGAAGGTTTTATTCATGTAAATGTAACAATTTATTTCTGATTTTAAATGAATAAACGCTGCAAAAACATGATCAAATCATATTCATGCTCAACCAAACACCAAATAACATTTATTTAGGTTCAACACTAATCCCAAAGTATAGGAGTGGGATGATCATATCAATATTGGAACCACTTCCAACACACATCGCCACTTCACCCTTAACTAGTCTATGTTCATTCCGCAACCCCTGCTTTGTTATTACCTTAGCAACCAACCAAAGGTCAAATACCGAGGGGTTGCTATATACACTAGTAAAGTACACATCAATAACATGTATATCAAATATAGCTTTGTTCACTTTGCCACCTTCTTATCCACCAAATACTTGGGGCTTCGCCCAAAGGACCAGTCCCTTTGAGAAGACTGCTTCGTGCTTAGGTCCGACTTGGGTTTATTCACTTGAGCAACAACTTGCTTGCCATTCTTCTTGAAGTTCCCCTCCCCTTTGCCTTTTTCTTGAAACTAGTGGTCTTATTAACCATCAACACTTGATGTTTTTCTTGATTTCTACCCTTGCCGATTTTAGCATCGTAAGAGCTTGGAAATTGTTTTCGCATCCCTTGCATATTATAGTTCATCATGAAGTTCTATGAACATGGTGATAGTGACTAGAGAACTTTGTAAATTGCTATTTTATCCGGAAGATTAACCCCACTTGATTCAAACAATTGTAGTACCTGCAAACTGAGCACATGCTCACCGGTTGAGCAATTCTCTCCATCTTGCAGTAAAGGTTGTCAGGTCTCATACCTTTTGACATGGGCATTTTCTTGAAATATTAACTTCAACTCTTGGAACATCTCATATGCTCCAATTTCAAAACGCCGTTGAAGTCCCGGTTCTAAGCCGTAGCATGGCAACGAACTATCGAGTAGTCATCCTTTTGCTCTGGACGCTCATAACATCCGGTGTTGCTCCCGAAGAGGTTTTACCCAGCTGCTTCCGTGAAATTTTCTATGCAGCAATGAGGATAATCCTGTTACGGACCCATTCATGTAATTGCTACCATCATCTTTCAACTTTGCTTTCAAGGAACACATTAAAATTCAACGGAACAACAAAGACAGCCATCTATCTACAATCAACATGACAAGCAAGATACTATCGTACTAAGTTCATGATAAATTTAAGTTCAATTAATCATATTACTTAAGAACTCCCACTTAGAAAGACATCCTCTAATCTTCAAAGTGATCACGGATCCAAATCAACTAAACCATAACCGATAATCACGTGAAATGGAGTAGTTTTCAATGGTGAACATCACTATGTTGATCATATCTACTATATGATTCACGCCCACCTTTCGGTCTTAGTGTTCCAAGGCCAATCGATATGCTAGGCTCACAAGTTTAACCCGTATTCTGTGCAAAACGCTTGCACCCCAGATGGACGAGAGCTTATCACACCGATCATCACGCGGGTGTCCGGGCACGACAAACTTTGGCAACGATGCATACTGGGAGAACACTATCTCAACAAGTAGCTACAAGCTTGCCCTTGAGTTGTTTGGCAGAGGAGGAAGAAGGGCAAGGCTAGCCTGGCCCTCTAGGGTGTGTGTGTTATCTAAGGGTTGAACCTTTGGGTGCCCGGGATTTATAAGCCTACTCTGGGGTACCGTAACATCCCAATTTTTAATGTTAATATAATTAATTGAATTGTTTGTTTGTTTGCTTGAGTGAATTAAACTTGAGTGAAATTTGAACCTTTTCAAAACTTTTGAAAGAGAGGGAATAAAATGATTTCCCCTTCCCAAATTCAAATTCATCCTATTAAAATCAATGAGAGAAGATGACATGACTTCTTCAACTATAAAGAATTTGAACGGAGTTTTGCAATTTAATTCTTTCAAATATTTGCACTTGCTTCTATTTTTCTTCCCGAGAAATACCCTAAAATAAATTCTTGCAAGCAAGAAAAGCGGAGGAAAATCCCTCCAAAATCAGGGGCATTTTTGAAAATATTTGAGCCAAGAAAACCAAAGTTTTATTTAAAAAATTATTTGCAAAAGAAAAAGCCTTTAGGATTTTCTGAAAACATTTTTTTAAGTTTTATTTTGGCGGAATAATGCTCATCATCTACATTTTATTTTTCGATAATTTTAGTATATAAAACTTTTATTCAATTGATTTGATTTCCTTTTATTGTTTTAGTTTCCTAATTTTAAAAATAGGAATGGAATCGCTTTTATTAGGAAAACCCTGGCCCATTAAGCACTTTCCTATTCTAGCCCAACAAGAGATCATTCCTTCCTCTCTTCCTCTCACTTAAAGGCTTTCCATATCCATGGAGACAGAAACTCCACCTTCCCGATCTCCCCGCTTTTCCATCCCAGCCCCCGAGACCCCTATAAACCCTCCCTCTCCTGCTCCATTTTTCCCATCACCACGCCTCCCGCCGAGCCTCCTCGCCACCGCCCTCCTTTTCCGCCTAGAACGCCACCAGAGCTCTCCCAGAGCGACGCCAGGAGTGGAGACTGAGGGCCCAGGCCACCTCCCAAGCCCCCTCCGCCACCCCACCTCCGACCTCCCGGCCGAGCAGCCCCACACGCTGCCTCCTTCCGCCATCTCCGCCCACGCAGTAACTCCTTGTTTTTTTTTTCTTTCTTTGTCTATTCCTGCATCAGTAGATCTTGATCCTAAGGCCCCAAAAGATCACTTAATAGCCAAACCGCTTTTCAAATTGCGCCCTCTAGATAGCCTAAAACCGCACACCGCAACCAATCAAATTCGCCACGCCCGTTTTCAGATTTATTTTCGTAACAGATTTAGTTCCGTTTGTTTAGCTTATAACTTTTGATCTAGAAGTCCAATGATGCTGATTCGTTTTATGTTAGATCACAATTTTCTTGTAGTTTCCAAAATATATAATTTGTCTATGTTTGGATTTATAAAATTGAGTTAAATCAGATTTGAATTAAAGCTTGTTTTGCTTATTCGGGAGTTTCATAATAGATTTTATTTAATTTTTTTGCCCTAGTTGCTTAATGAAATATTTTCTGTTTAGTTAACATAAAACCATGATTAGTGATGCTAAGAAATTTTGTTATATAAAACTATTTTGTTGTTATTTGAAGTAGGAAAACTTTGAGTTGTTTTCTTTAAGTTTTCCTTTTTTTGCTTGGTTGGTTTTGTGTGTTACTTTGTTATGTTATTGTGTTAAGTGATGTTATGCTTGTGCTTATTCTAGTTATTGTTTGCCTCGTAGAATTTGAGTGCAAGATTGCTACTTAAACCCTAGTTTTCAAGATCATCAACAAGGCAAGTTCACTTTGACCATGTTTTCATGCCTATGTTTTATTGCATTTAGTGACATCTTTGCAAACCCTCAAGAGTGTTATTGAACTTTGTTGAGTAGTATGCATGAGGTAGGAACCCACCCCGTTACCAAGCCCGGAATATTTTATTTAATGCTACGCTATAGTAGACGGGTTTGTTATGAGTACTGAGTGGTGGAGGATGGAGGATTCTGCCAATGACGATAACTCCATGATGGAATCTGCAAGGATGATCTTCAAGGCCTCAAGACTTCAAGACTCAAGACAAGAATTCAATACACACCATCGGGTGAAGGATTTTGACGGCACCCCGAGAAACCAAGGGTTGGGGGATGCATGGAGAAGCGCCATGACATCTTTGGAAAGCTTCACCGACTCAAAGAGACGGAAGAATACTTCACGCCGAAGCTTACCTGGAACCGCAAGTCATTATGGGCTCGCTTGGTTAACCTTAGGTGACTGGCGGGACGGACTAGCGGTAGAACTAAGGGATGGGTTGAGTACGAAAAGGGTCGAGGAACTTTTGGAAGACCATGTTTTCATCTTGTTCTCAAACACCAAGGCGAGAACGAAAGAGAGGGATCGAATCATGGGTAAAGTGTACAAACCTTGCAGAGGGTTTAAACCTAATCGATTAGCCGTGTCCCTTTAACAATTTGAGCTCGGACTTGGATCTATCTCGAACCTCAACACCGGATGATAACTTAATTGTGGGCAACTTATGATGAATTTGGGCTATGAGACATCGGTTGGAACCATGTCATGATCGAAAACTCTATAGTACAGACTTCATTTATTCCTTTGATGTAGGGAAAATAAAACAGCTTTTACGCAAACAAAACTCAGATACGAGCCACAAAGCCAACCCATATAGTATAGTTTATCATCTGTTTTCTTATTGTGATCTTGCGGCATTCAATGTAATTTTCACGGCTGCAACGATCATGTTGCGATATTTCCACGAGTAAGAGTTACTACGGTTACGGTTACACTCAACCCCGATGGCGTTGATGGGACTCCCACCCGCTTGATTTGTTTCACGAGTATTATGAGGTATATATCATTTTATGTTATTTATACATGTGATTGCACTTTGATATATACATTGATGTACTGTTGGCCAAAGATCGATTGTGGATGGCAAAAAACAGAGGCTTGACCGTCGAGGTCGGGTCCCATTAGATGGTATGGCACATGTTGATGAGGACGGACCCTAGAAATCGAAGCCCAGGACAGGATATCTCAAAACTTTATTTAAAAAAAGACCTTCTTCATCTTTTCGATTTTATCAAATAGACCCTCTCACCTCAAATAGTTAGAATATACCCCTTTTCCCTTTAAGGATCAACAAGATGCTCCAAGAAGGATTTGATATCGAGAACCGATGATCCTTCAGAGTAAAGAGGATTTCTATGAAAGCTACAACAGTTGAAGACTCAAGACTTGAAGGATTCAAGAATTATTTGACCTTTAGAAGACCAAACCCCTTTATACACCCACGTTAGAAGCGATGATTTGTGAGCTGTCATTGTTTGATGTTTTCCGAACCCCAAAATAAAACCCGTTTCTTCAAAAACTATTGTTTGTATTTGTGTATATCCTCCCCACCTCTCTCATAGCTCATCCCAAAACTTTTGAACCCCATAGATGATGAATGAAGTTGGACTGATATTCTTCGACAAGACTCAGGAGGGAGCTATGGATGCGAAATGGAAAATCACTTGGGAGCAATTTTTTCAAGGAAGTATGAGGTCCAATATGCTCTTCAAGATTTTTACAAAGTGTGCAACCTGGTGGAAATGCATCAAGCCAACAGGATTTAATGGAGCAAGAACTTGGGAGGAATTAAGAAGACCCCAATGAGATCACGCCTCATCCAAGCACTATGATAACCAAGAAGAAACCGGCCTGCAAGATTTATGGAGAAATAGGAACACCTTGGGAGGAACACAAGGATGGATGCCCTCATTGTGAGGAGAAACACCTAATGAGGAATGCCCAACTAGTCGTGACTTGTTTTTTGTGAAGGAACCACCCACTACCCGGAAAGGCACATTTACTCCATGGTGCAACAAACTATTCAAGGGAAGATGGAATGAAAGAAGCCTCAAGGAAGATCTAGAAGAACCAAGATGAATGAAAGTGTTGAAGACCTGGATGGAGAAGGTCTAAAGATTTTTAACCTATTCATGTGGAGAAGAAGGACATTTTCAAAGATTGCACCAAGGAAAGAAAGGAGTATCCGGATATTTAAAAGAAGTGAAGTTTGACCGGGAGATAGTAACTCGATCATTACAGAAATCCAGAAGAGAAAAGGAAGGCAACCCGAGAACAACGCATTTTGCAAGAAGGACCTAAGTTATATTGTTACGGAAGGATTTAGGTCATTACGCTAGTACATGTCCAAAAGAAGCCAAGAATCCAAGGAGTCCGGAATCACAAAGAAGCCCCAGACATGTCGGAAGTCATTTGTTTTCATAAGGGGGCAGGACAATGCTATTAAATGTCCCACAAGATGAAAGTGGAGTTGAGTAGTTGGAATTTTGATATGGATAATAAAGAGTAGAAAGCAATTTCATTTTCATGAGCTCAATGAGTTGAATTATGTAATAGATTACCCGAGATTGTAATAGATCATGACTCAAAAAGTTGTAATGTCACATGTGAAAAGCTTTAAGGAGTTGTCATATTTTATCTTGGAAATTATATTTTGATGAACATGGAAGAAGGTGAGTTGTGATGCTTAAACAGGAAATTGGAAATTGAGTTTGAAGTTCTGTTGGATGATATGAATTGTGCCCGAGATAAGTACCTTATTTCGAGCATCAATTTTTTAAAGCAGATGACCTTTACGAAGTCTTTCCTTAAAGGTCTGAAACCATCATGACACGACAAGGATCATGATTACCAAGATCCTCGGACATGATGAAGCATATTCACCTTGAAGGAGATGCATTACAAAGGCTACCCTTCATGCATAAGGGAGTGGAATTTGGTATGTGGAGGTACACTCCACCATTTGAAAGGAGTTTGCCCAAAGATGAGGGGCAGATTTTCATTTCACGTGCCACAAGCAACTTTCTTCGATTGTTCGTGAAGCAGCCAGGAACCACCCGATCGGAGAAATATTTGAAGCAAGACTCTATACCGAATACCTAAGCAATAATGAGATGATGGAGGGAAGCTCAAGGCCACCCGATGAAAGTAAGATTGAAAAATTCAAGGCACATGTCGCACAATTCCGGATCAAGAATCAAGGAGGAAAAATGAATAAAGTTGAAGTAATGTCCACCAACCAACCATGTGGGTGGCAGCATTGTAATAAACTTTCTGGAATTTGGATTCCAAAATGGTTAAGGATGTAATAAAAGATTGGTATAAAATAATGAGATTTATGGATGCTAGTGCATTTTTTTTGGTGTCTTAGTACCCGAAAACCACGGATCAATGAAGAAAGAAATTGTTATTCATGACTATAGAAGGAAGCCGGACAAAATAAGTTGGGGGTGCTTTTGATATGATGGTATGAAGAAATAGAGTAAGATTTAAAGGAGGTGTTATAGAGTTACTCCAAGGATGAGTTAAAGCTGCACTAGTGTTGAAGTGGGCCATAACCCAGGCCCAGGATTTTGAGAAGGAACCTTGTAACCTTGATAAAGGAATACACTTGGAAGAAAGGTAAAATCAGCATACGCCCGAGGAGGTTACGCAAAAACCCGAGAGTGGTGAAGTAACGATAGATGTTTTGTTTTTGGTAAACTATGGAATTACTCAACCCTTAGAACAAGAGAAATTCTGCAATGCTTGTGAGTATGCCCAAGTGTTAAAAACGGATTCGATATTTAATATGTGGTAATGATTCAAGACGGGATGGATTGGCCCCATACCGGACTTCTATCATGAACTATCATATGTTGATGGAAAATCGAGAGCCTTGAAAACTTAGAAGAGTGTCGACCGAAAGCCATAAAACCATAAAATGGTAGGACGATGGAACCCCATTAAAAAGCTACAAACGAGGTTATACGGGAGGTTC
>JAHIAM010017555.1:0-10016 GCA_021605205.1 Aegilops longissima | reverse complement strand
AACTAGTTTGTGGATCCCACTCATACCAAGCATTTCAATCATCACCAATATGCCCGATATGAGTAAATACAACAAGGCATCACAACAAAACTCACAACTCAAGTATTTTATTTAAGAGGTCCAGGAGCCAAACATAACATAGTCATACAGGGGTACATGACCCAACACTCAAGTCATACAATCATACAAGCAATGCGGAAGCAAAGTAGTTCCGAGTATGACTCTAGAAAGAAAGAAAGCTTGTTGGAGCCTTTCTATCTACAATGGCCCTTCAAAGTCTTAGATCGCCACCGGGTGGCTAGCTTACTGTCAAGTCAACATCTACATAGAATCCCTTTGAGGTAGTATAGTCCTCTAAAAATATTGATTACAAACATGAGTACAAAAGTACTCAAAAGTCTTACCAGAATCCTATCATACATGCACATTCTCAAGGAAGGAAGTGGAGTTAAGCAAGCCAGCTTTGACTCTTGGCTGCTATCCCACGTGACACACTTTGTAAAGCATTTTGTCGACCGGTCCACTATTCACCATCACAATCCACCGGATCCTCTCGCATCCCCGAGAGGGCCATCCAATTTACTCACACTTATCTTGAGGCTTTTAGTATTCCATTTACTTGTCTATGAACTGATAAGGTCCCGAAGTCCTTCTCCGTGGACACCTTTCAATAGATCATATTTAACCCCGCAGGGTATACTTCTTCACACACGCTCACCACTTATCGTCACCACATGTACTGCAACCTTCAAGGAAGCCCAACGGGGTGTCGGCCTCACTACCTAAACACTCAAGTCCCTAGTCCGTTTATCGCCTATTCGGGTTCCATCCCAGGAGTCCCCGAGGTTTCCCATACAGCCCAACGATGTGTGCGGGTTCCCGAGGTACCAAACGGGCACTGACACCCCACGGTGACCGCAACACAACCCACCCCTAAGGTCAGGCTATTTGGGCCCCCAAAGATGCTACAAACACCAAACTACTTGCAACCCTGACATGAACAAGGGTGGTTAAGAAGCCGAGGGTCAATTAGGATCCCAATGTGGGTAGTAGCTAGTTCATGGATCACAAACAAGATCTCAGTTTTGTTCGGTCAATGAAACAACCCACCATGTACTCCTACATGGCCTCTCATCGATACCTTTACCAAATCGGTTCAACACTTTCACTCGAACCAACACAACCTTTCACTCCACATCCCCGATGAGCCAACACACAACTCTAAGCATAGCAAGCATAGCATGGTAGGAATCACAAACATGGCTCAATCAACTCCTACACATACTAGTGGGTTTCATCTATTACGTGGCAATGAAGGTCATGCAAAGGAAGGGTTCAACCCAAGAACCAACATTGAATCGCGTTGTCTTAATGCAGAAACGAGAGCGGCAGAACATGGGTTGTATCGAATGATCAATGAATTGCTTGCCGATGGAACGGAGAACGCCCTTCGATGGGTAATCAGGTTATTTCGGAACCTATCATGAAACACACCAAAATAAACATACAAACAATATGCAACAATATGATGCATGCTATGACATGGCAATATGGATGTGTTTGGCCTAATGCAAGTTGAAGGGGGGATGAGCCATTTGAATCAAGGTTCAAATGATAGCTCATTTGAGTTAGGCCTAATGGTAAAATTTAATCTGGTTATTCAGCATAGTTAACTTGTTTTAACATGCATGAAACCTGTACCAATGGATAGAGTGTATTTTTGATAAATTTTCATATAAAATCTTTGCATTTGGAGTTATAGAATAAAAGTTATAAGCATTTGAAATTTGAATTATATTCGAATTTATTATATAAAATAATTCCAGAATTTAATGGCCAAAGATGAGGTCAGATGACGTCAGGGGTCAACGGGTCATCCAGTCAAACCCAGGGGACCCGATGTCGGTTAGTTTAAACTAATTTAATTAATTAGAACTAATCCCAATTAGTTTAACGGGGGGGCCATTGACTTGGAGTCAACAGGCCCACGGGGTCAATCATCGGGGCTCAGCCGCCGGGCGAGGGCGCCGGAGCAAGTGCTTTTGACTTTCCGGCACCAAATGGAGCGGGGAGCACCACGGAAGCCGAGGGAGCCGGGTTTTGGGGGGCGGGAGGGTGGCCGAGGGGCGCCGCGACGAGCGGGCGGCCCGGCCGCCATCGACGGTTTGGGGTTAGCGGCTGCGAGGCGGGGAAGTGACTTAGCTCTGGGGTGAGGGATGGACGCGGCATGGTCTTAGGTGGCCGGAGCCTCCGGGCGACAGCCCGGGGGGGTTCGGGTGATCAACGGGCCTTTGGTGCAAGAAGAAGAGGAGAGACGGAGGTAGCTGGCTCACGGTGAACTCGGGAGCCTCGCGGGTCGGGCGGTCGATGCGGCGGCGACGGGGGGGGATCTCCCGGGCCTTGAGCCTGGCCGAGGTCGGGTAGTGGCCTGGGGGCTTAGAGGGGGGACTAGGCTAGAGGTAAGGGCGGGAGGCAGACATGGGGGAGGGGTTGAACGGGGGAGCACGGCCGACGGTGGCCGGCATGGCGGGCCCAAAGTTGGGGGAGCGAGAGAGGAGGCGGGGGGAAGGAGGTGTCCAGGGTCCACGACGCTGGGGTCCCCGGGCGGGAGGCGGCAAGGATGAGGCGGGGCCCGCGTGGGGCCGCGCCGGCCCAAGTTGCCTGGGGAAAGCAGTCCACCGGGTCTGGGCCGGCAGGGGGGCCCAAAGGGCTGTGTAAGTTTTTTTTTTAAAGTTTTTTCTATTTTCTCAAATCCTGGGTTTTAAAATACCAAAACCCTTTTTAAAAATTACCAAATGCTCCTCGGTCACTTGTTGAATATTCCCAACATGAAACATTTTAGTTTGACAATTTTGAACACTTAAAATTTTTCATAATTTGAAATGCTCATTTCAAAATTTGTGAATTAATTTAGAACCCTTAGGTGACCTAGAAAATTGCATCCTTTGACATGGGTTCAACCCAACCAAAGAGGATGAGCATTTTGAAGGGCATTTGATTCATTGAAATAAATTTTAGTAAACCCTAGTTCTTTAAAGAGGGGGGGTGTTCGGGTTTCCGCCCCCATTTCAAATTGATGAAATTTAAACATGATGCACACCCTAATGCATGGTCTATCCGATGTGACAACTCACCCCATCAAAAAATTCGCCCCAGATTTAGGATTCTGTAAAAAGGGGGTACTCAAGTCAAGAATCCTCCTTTCCCAAGTTTTTTGCTCGGAATGGTTGACCATTGAACCTTTAGAAACTTGATATTCGACCCGAGGGTACGGGTTTGATCGGATACAACGGGATATTCTCGATAGGTGAGGTTATCTTGGAGATCGTTGCCGGTCCACCTACGGATAGGATCCAGAAGCAACGCCTGAGTTAAACGGGAAGACATCATGGACCTTGGAAAGATGCGAGGTAGTTCCAAAGGCAACTTCCTCGCTTGGCAAGAATGTAAAAGGTCCAATGTAACGAGGAGCCAACTTGCCTTTTGATACAATCGATGGGTTCCCTTCAAAGGTGTAACCCGGGATGTTTTTCGCCAATTTTAAGTGGGCTTATGTTCGGGTCATATTGGCTCTTTTGAGAGATTTGTTTTCAATTTCATTTAACAACGCGAACCGCCCTTCCTTCAATCATATCCGGCCAAAGAGTTGTCTCCCTGCCCACCGTTAAGAGGGCTCACATTTTCGCCCATAAAGAATTCGAAAGGGTTTGCCTGCATCGGCTTGATAACTATTGTTTAAGTAACTCGGCGAATGGAAGGTTTTCCCCATGCCAAAGAGATGGCTCAAGCATATCCTCTAGGATTTGATTGACTGTTACTTGACCACTTGATTGGGGATGGAAAGCGGTGCTAAAGGAGAGACGAAGTTCTATAGCTTTGGAAACTTTCCCAAAATAGAGGTGAAGAGACTCCCAGCCGAAAGTTAATTTCAAGGCCCATGAAGAGACACTATTCGAGAGGATAAATCAGCTAATTAGCGGTTTGTCTCCAACGGTAGGAAGTGGGCTACTTTGGAAAGACGATCAACAACGAAAGAAGCGTTATTCCTCTCTTGGTCCCGGGAAACCCGAATGAAGTCCATACCATTTTATCCCATTTCCATTCGGAATTTCCAAAGGTTGGGGACCAGAGGCGTTGATGCTCCTTTTAACTCGACACGACGCCGCAGCTTAGCAATGTATTGAGGATTTTTCTCTTCATCCTAGTCCACCAAAACCCTCGGGAGATTTGATACATTTTAGTACTGGATGAATGGTGAGAGGAGATGAGCTTCCTTAGATCAAGTCGAGTGTTGTTTCTGGGAACCACTAGGGGTTTTCGAAGACAACACTGTTCATCTATGGAGAAACATTTAGCAGCCCGCTTTGATGTTCTCTTGATCCAGATATCCTCATCATACGCCGAGCAGCTATGATTCGATCCGGAGGTGGTTTCGCCACGGGGGAAGAAACGAGGAACAATGTGAAGATTAAGCACGAAATTCCGGAGAATTGGTTGACTTTGTTGTAACATCAAAAGAAGATTTACTTTAGTGCCACCATGACATTGGCTTTCCGGGTGTAGGATATTCCAAGTCGAAATCATCAACCACCCAACGCCTTTGCCCGAGATTCAAACCGTTGGGTGAAGATATATTTCAGACTTTGGTGATCGGTAGATTTCGCAACGATTACCCGAAGGTAATGTCGCCAGGTTTTGAGTGCATGAACCATCCCGCAAGCTCTAGATCGTGTGGGATAGTTATCTCATTGGACGCAATCCGAGAAGCGAGGCAATCACATGACGATCTTGCATGAGTATGCAACCTAGTCCGTCCGGAGGCCGCAATAGATAATAAAGTCCTTAGAGAAATCTGGTGGAACAAGTGGCAGATGTCGCCTTTTTCGCCTCAAAGCTGAATGCACTGATGCCCATTCAACTTCTTATCTTTCTTGAGGAGTTCGTTAGAGGTTTAGCAACTTTAGAGAAATTCTCGATTTGCGGGCAATAGCTCGCTAAACCGAGGAAACTCCAACTTGTTGACCGATTCGTGGAGTCCAATCAAGGACTTGAACTCGCCGGATTGACAGAATACCCTTACCGAGATTACATGGCCTAGATAGGTCACTTTGCAACCAAAATTAATTTAGAGAATTTGGCATAAAGGCGGCCTCAAGTTTCATCAATACTAGCCTTAGGTGTCCGCATGTTCTTCCTCATTCTTGAGTAGATGAGTATATCATCGAGGTATACCACAAATTTATCCAAATACTCCATGAAGATTGAGTTCATTAACCGGAGAAGGTGGTGGAGCATTGGTTAACCAAGGACATGAGGTACTCAGATTCCTAACGAGGACAAAGGCCGCTTTTAGGAATGTCCCGTTTGATTTTGATTTGATGGTAGCCCAACCTCAAATCCATCTTGAGAAGATCGAGGATCCAGGGTGATAAAGATCGTTGATCCCGGGGGCGGATATTGTTCTTGATGGTGACCAAATTGAAGTGTCGGTAATCACAACCATCCGATCCACCCATCCTTCTTCTTGACGAAGAGGACGGGCAAGCCCATGGAGATGAACTAGGACGGATGAAACCTTTCCAAGGACTCATCAGTTGTTTCAAGTTCGCTAGTTCTAGGGTGCCATCTTATAAGGTCTTCTAGAGATTGGGACGGTTCCGGAATAAGATCTATCACAACTCGACATCCCCCCGTGGAACACCGCGTTCTTCCGAAATACATCCGGGAAATCACGAACCGGAATATCTTCAGTTCGGAAGGTTGGATTTAGGAGTAAAGCGGCGCTAGACACTCGGGTTAAGACATCCACCGCTTTTGCCCAAGGATGGGTAAGTTGAATTCTAGTAGAGCAATCAATCTTAGCATAATGGGGACATCCATCCATACCCAAGATGATGTTTTGTCCCAGGACTTGAGAGCTATTAGAGACGCGGGAAAGACTAATCCGACAAGAATTTCATTCCCATGACTTATTCTAGAGGTTTGCCATCTAGAACCTGGGTTTGAATTTCCATGGAGGTAGGCATGCCGAATGTGGTTGTAATCAATAGCTTAAATAAATGAATGAGATGTCCAAGATCAAAAAAAGTTTGGGATGGCAAAACAAAACGAAACGCCTGGGATCCTCAAGGTTTCTTCAAGGACTTTGACATCCAAACCGGTCAACTTGGCAAGGGCTTCCCTTGGTTTAAAGATTTCCAATTGGGGTTTTGGGGAATAATATGGCCCGCCCTCCACATTTGAAGAAGGATAATTTGGTCGGGAAATGGGTGGACCCCATTTCTTGGGGGTACGGTTTTGGGGCACGCCCAAAGGCCGGGTTGGGTTAAGGCCATTTAGCCCAAACCCCCCTCCAGAGGGGATGCATTTCATTTGGTTTTTGGCCTCTCCCCCTACCGAAGATTGACTAGCTTAAAGGGTAACCCATGCAGAGGAATCTGGGTAGCCGGGCGTTTCAATCCCGCTTTTACATGGGAAAAACTTCTTAATAACGGCAAACCTCCCAAACAGGCCGAGGATCCAGACCGCCTTTAAAAACCCTACCTTATTCCAAAGACCTTCGTATAGGTCCGCAAGGGGCACAATTCATCCCAATTTAACTTGTCACCCAGTAGCCTCATAGTTTTCCCACCGAGATAGAGACCTTCCGATGATAGGCGCAAAGAAACTTTGTCGCCAAACTTTGGGAAGAGCGGGGGATATCTACTTCACGGCCCGAGTGGCTCGCGGCATTTGAATTTTAAATGCTTGAAAATCATTGAGGAAACCCCATCGCCCTTTCCGGGTTTTGTTCAACCCCAAAAGGGGGTTTCCTTATTATGCTCGCCCAAAGTACCTCACCAAAGATGGCGCGAGTTTCCATTTGCTGACCCCTCCCCTCGAACAAGGATATTTTGATTTGACCATCCGGGAGCAAAGCAAGGGTTTAAACCGGATGGAGAATTTAAAAGGAAGGCAAGGTAATGGGATGGAATCAAAGTGTTCATCCGATTTCGGTATATAAACGCCTAATATATAACCAACGGCTACACCATTCATAGTTTAGTACAAGCCCGACGGAGACAACATAAGGAAAGGCTTAATCTATCGGAACATTCCAACCTATACATTATTTTTCAAACCTTAACAACACATAAGTCGATTCCAAGTCACGAGAGGGGAAACAAACCATTAATACTAGGAATATAACACGTGATATAGAGAAAGAAGTCACCACCGATGAAGGGAACTGATCGGGGAAAGATAATCCCTCCTTACCATAAACTGATTCCTGGACCAACAAAGGGGCGTAAGAGGCCCCGAGGGGAGTGTGCCCTCCAACCTCACGCCACTCCATGGTCCCGCAGATTCCCTTCAAAAGCCATGCCCACCGCTTGCCGGCAGTAAACTAGTCGAGAGCCCAAGGGTCGAACGGGCATTAAACATCCATACGAACACTTCACGGTCCGTCCTCCAAAGAACTCAAAAGAGGCAAAGGATCCCGGGAGCTGCGCAAACCAAGGTACCGCGCCTTGAAGAATGCCGATAAGCAAGTCAGTTCTCAAAGAAAGCGTTTGTCAATAAAGCATCATAATGGCGACGCTCATTTCCAATATGAAGCCCATGAATAAAAACTAAAGTTTGGGGATAACCACCGTTTAATATTGGCTTTGATTGAAATCAACGCCCACAATTCAAACCATCAAACCCAGCCCAACATACCCTAACTAACAGGCCTGACCCACACATCAATCACAAGCAGGGAACCACTTGGTTCTGGGAACGGGTGGCCTCCAAACACAGCCTTCAAAGGCTTAGAATTTCGAAAATGCAAGTAAATTCAGAATGCCAAATAGTTTAGCTTCAAAATAGATTTGCAAAACCATAACAAATCTACAAGGTTCTTTCAAATTACATACTAAAATTTAGAAAGAAGAGGATTCCCAACCATTTACTCGGTTAGTAAACCTGAACCTTGAAGGAGGCCAGTCCTATCCCACCCAATAAAGGGATCCGATCGAGGGCATAAAAAATAAAAGAGCCCCTTTTAAATCAATTTCACATATAACTAAAGCATTTTAGATCAATTCCCAGGGTTACCTCACCCCCGCTCCTCCAACGCTTCAGACCCCATTCCAAGCCACTGCCTATTAACACTCATATATTTGCCTACGCCATTCCCAGGTCGCCCAGGCCCCCCTTGGCGTTTTGGTCCGATAAAAGGTTCGTACACCACAGACAAAAACCCCCCAATTTAGCGTGCCCAAACCACTAACCTATGGGGACAGTACATGAAACACTTCGAGCATGTCGGTCATCAACGTATGAACTCGGCGTAGCATGGCTAACAGGACTCGTATTCGGTAGCAAAGTAGGCAGGACTCCAAGTATCACCGCTGACATTTCGGCGATGATATAGGAACGAAAATGAATCACATGCCGCCAATAAGTGTCCAAGCAAGAGGTGGGTTAGAGTGACTCGTGAACCGGTCAGTAGCATACTATCGCCGGCTACGAGACTACATTTCCCATATGAGAGGCTGCCAAGGATAAACAACTAGTTTGTTTGATCCCACTCATACCAAGCATTTCAATCATGCACGCAATATGCCCGATATGAGTAAATACAACAAGGCATCACAACAAAACTCTACAACTCAAGTACTTTATTTAAGAGGCCCGAGGAGCCAAACATAACATAGTCATAGGTAGGGCACATGACCCAACACTCAAGTCATACAATCATACAAGCACATGCGAAGCAAAGTAGTCTCGAGTACGCACTCTAGAAAGAAAGAAAGCTTGTTGGAGCCTTTCTATCTACAATGGCCCTTCAAAGTCTTAGATCGCCACCGGTGGCTAGCTTACTCGTCAAGTCAACATCTACATAGAATGCCTTGAGGGGTAGTATAGTCCTCCAAAAATATTGATTACAAACATGAGTACAAAAGTACTAGAAGTCTTACCACGTAATCCTATCATACATGCACATTCTCAAGGAAGGAAGTGGAGTTATTGCAGCAAGCCGCCTTTGACTCTTGGCTGTTTATCCCACGTGACACACTTTGTAAAGCATTTTGTCGCACACGCAGTCCACTATTCACCATCACAATACTCCACCTGGATCCTCTCTCGTCATCCCCCGAGAGGGCCATCCACTATACTCACACTTATCTTGAGGCTTTAGTAGTATCCATTTACTTGTCTATGAACCGATATAGGTAACCGAAGTCCTTCTCCGTGGACACGGCTATTCAATAGATCATATTTAACCCCGAGGGTATACTTCTTCACACACGCTCACCACTTATCGCCGCTTAACGACATGTACTGCAACCTTCAAGCGGAAGCCTAACGGGTGTCGGCCTCACTCACCTAAACACTCAAGTCCCTAGTCCAAGTTTATCGCCTATTCGGTTCCATCCGCAGGAGTCCGCCGAGGTTTCCCATACAGCCCCGAACGATGTGTGCAGGTTCCCGAGGTACCAAACGGCACTCGGACACCGCACGGTGCCTACCGCAACACAACCCACCCTAAGGTCACGGCTATGCCCCCAAAGATGCTACAAACACCGTAAACTACTTGCAACTCCTGACTATGAACAGGGTGGTTAAGAAGTCAGAGGGTCAATTAAGGATCCCAATGTGGTAGTAGCTAGTTCATGGATCACAAACACAGATCTCGCTTCTAAGTTCGGCTTCAATGAAACAACCCACCATGTACTCCTACATGGCCTCTCATCGATACCTTTACCAAATCGTGTTCAACACTTTCACTCGAACCAACACAACCTTTCACCCAGCTCATCATCCCGATGAGCCGACCGACACAACTCTAAGCATAGCAAGTATAGCATGGTAGGAATCACAAACATGGCTCAATCAACTCCTAACATACTAGTGGGTTTCATCTAGTTACGGGCAATGACAGTCATGCAAAGGAAGTGGGTTCAACACCCAGACACAAATTTGAATCGTTGTCTTAATGCAGAAAACGAGAGCGGGGAACATGGGTTGTATCGAATGATCAATGAATT